>JAXIVJ010002086.1:0-32500 GCA_036785665.1 Chirona hameri
TCATTTTGGAAAATAGGAGTGACTTCGCCGGGTCTCATGTTTCGGGTTTGTCCGAGTCCGGTCTACGTCCAGGTATTTAGCATTTATATTACCTGCCATTTCATACAAATTACACGTCCACTTGACAGTTGTCATCGAATTCAAAATTTATCTTATTCGAACTGATCTGAACGCTGTTCTTGTAACAATGCAAGTTTAAATCAGGCTGGTTCATATTTTGCATTTGTTGTTATAAATCCAGGAGGGAGGAACGAACCTGGTTCCCAGTATGAACGACGTTGACGGTTAGCATGGTCTTCAGTCTGTGCTCATAAAGACAAATCAACTGACATGGGGACAATCATATACATATAATCGTTCGTACACGACAGGATAGGGGGCGTTTACCATAATCTTCTTCACAGTAGATAGACCTACGCTCCAAAACAGCAGCGACAACAATCGAAGGTCGCAGTCATGGTTGCAGTCTGAAATATTTACGGCACTTCGAACGTACGAGGTACTTCAGCGCAACTGCACTCAGTGCGGGTTAGAAGCAGCACGACCGACACACTTAGTAGTCGTACATGAAAGTAGACTCAGAGGTCGAAGTCTGCCTTGATAATACACTTTTTCCTCGCAGCTCCGCCGCCTGCCGTGACGCGATCAGAGCGTGTCGCCTCTCCTGATCATACACTGATCGTGACGCATCACGCATCCGACACAAGTTTGACGCGCCTCTTGACACTTTGTGAGTGACACGGGAACTTAGGCAGGTCCAGTGGCCGGTCACGCGCACCTTCAATGTTAGAGTCGGGCATGTCTCGTGTCACGGGCGGTTCTGTGATTGGACCCTCCCAGTTTATCATATCAGGGTAGGCGTCGGCTTCCCAGTTGAGCTGTGGAACCCTGAACCTCCTCAGTGGATGATGGGGTTGTCTTCTGGCGGCCAGAATCACAGCGACCGCCCTGCACAATTGTTGTGCAGGAGGTGACCAAGGAGGTCGTATAGAGTAACGCCTACTTTGCGCACTCTGAGAACGTGCTGGTGGCGATGGTGACGGACGGTGACGGGGAGGTACGGGGGAGGGCGGTCGATGTGATTCTGGCGGCTAGGAGACAACGCCATCATCCACTGAGGAGGTTCAAGGTTCCACAGCTGAACTGAGAAGCCGACGCCTACCCTTCGCGCTCGCTCGTCCTTCCGTGGTATATGGGAAAAATCTGTATATGAGCGACCCGGCCCGACCCGGCCTGACCCGGCCCGTGGCGACGCTTTTGAGAAGCTAATATCTCTGCAACCGCACGTCCGATTGACAAGTGGGTTTATTTGCTGAGTAGCCTCATCCAACCTAACCTGTTTTGAGACCGGTGCCGACTCATGTGGGTGACTACCACTGCACGTGCCGCGTGCCGCGTGAGGGGTGTTGAAAAGTGTTTCCTCGCAAAAACTCCGCAACGGCTCGGCGGATTGTGTTCAAATTTGGTATGTGGTTAGGGACCTCTCAGCGGCTGCCTTCCCACAAGTCAGGGGTGGGGTAACTCTGCACTTGCGCACGTGCACACCCCTATTATATATCTCAGGAACGGCTGAGCAGATTGTGCTCAAATTTGGTGTGTGGTTAGGGACCTCTCAGCGGCTGCCTTCCCACAAGTCGGGGATGGGGTGCCTCTGCACGTGCGCACGTGGTCACCCCTATTCTATATCTCAGGAACGGCTGAGCCGTTTGTGTTCAAATTCGGTGTGTGGTTAGGGACCTCTCAGCCGCCTCTTTCCCACAAGTCAGGGGTGGGGTGCCTCTGCACGTGCGCACCTTTTTTGTATCTCAGAAACTACTTGCCCTATCGAGTTGAAATTCACCATACATTTCCTTCGCACTCGCTCGTTCATCGCTGACTACGGCGCCTTGCTGATATGATACACTGGGAGGGTCCGATCACGGAACCGCCCGTGACACGAGACATGCCGACTCTAACATTGAAGGTGCGCGTGACCGGCCACTGGACCTGCCTAAGTTCCCGTGTCACTCACAAAGTGTCGAGAGGCGCGTCAAACTTGTGTCGGATGCGTGATGCGTCACGATCAGTGTATGATCAGGAGAGGCGACACGCTCTGATCGCGTCACGGCAGGCGGCGGAGCTGCGAGGAAAAAGTGTATTATCAAGGCAGACTTCGACCTCTGAGTCTACTTTCATGTACGACTACTAAGTGTGTCGGGTCGTGCTGCTTCTAACCCGCACTGAGTGCAGTTTGCGCTGGAAGTACCTCGTACGTTCGAAGTGCCGTAAATATTTCAGACTGCAACCATGACTGCGACCTTCGATTGTTGTCGCTGCTGTTTTGGAGCGTAGGTCTCTACTGTGAAGAAGATCATGGTTAACGCTCCCTATCCTGTCGTGTACGAACGATTATATGTATATGATTGTCCCCATGTCACTTGCTTTGTCTTTGTGAGCACAGACTGACGACCATGTTAACCGTCAAATTCGTTCATACTGTGAACAGATTCGTTCCTCCCTGTTTGACTTTTCACACAAATGCAAAATATGAACCAGACTGATTTCAAATTGTATTGTAAAGGGAATAGCGTTCAGATCAATTAGAATCAAATCAAATTTGAATTCCATGACAACTGTCAAGTGGACGTGTAATTTGTATGAAATGGCAGGTAATATCAATGCGAAATACCCGGATGTAGATCCGGACTCGGACAAATCGGAAACGTGAGACCCGGCGAAGTCACTCCTATTTTCCAAAATGATGAATGAAATTCTAACATAGGATACAGCCACCAGACTTGGCCTATATTTCAACGGGTCCAGATACGGGATCTGTGGGTCCAGTGACGGCCACCATTGCCATAGAACCACCTAGAATAATCGTCATAGCTTGCGCTCCGCGCGCCCGGTCGTCCGACCGCCGACGCAGCGAGCCGCGTGGTGTTAGTGGCATGCCTCCACCGACTTACATGGGGCGCGTCGCCGTAGAGACTGCAACGCCGGGAGCAGCCGACATGGGTTCACTCCAGCTCGATGTGCTTATCTAAAGCGTTCACAGATCGGAATGATATTTTGCATGTGGTCTTCCAAATGTATAAGGCCACTTTTCCAGCTGTTGTACATTGCACTTTCCAAAAAAGTGATTGTTCACTCCACCTTAATGCTAGGGGCCCCTCTGACCTGCCCAGGGACCCCTCCAGTCTGGCTAGGAACTCATCTGGCATGTTCAAGGGCTCTTCCGACCGGCCCAGGGACCCTTTTGGTCTAGCCAGGGTCTGATCTGATCTGCCAGGAGCCCCTCCAATCTACCCAGCGACTCTTCTGGTCGGACTGCGCTGGCTGCTTTGTCGCCCTGCCGACATGCTCAAGGGGCCCTCCGTGCTAGCTAGGGGCCAATTCGGAATTTTCAGGGGCCCTTCTTACCCGCCCAGGGGTCCTTTCGGTCTGGGCAGGGGCCCTCCGATCTGCACAGGGGCCCTTTGAACTTTCCAGGAGCCCTCTGGTATCTCCAGGGGCCCTCCATCCTTCTAAGGGTCCCTTCCGACCTGACAAGGGACTGCGTTGGCTGCTTTGTCGCCTTGCGACATGCTCGAGGGCCCTTCGACCTGCCCTGGGGGCCCTCAGTGCTGACTAGGGGCACGTTCGGCATGTTCAGGGCCCTTCTGACCCACCTAGGGGCCCTTTCGGTCTGGTCAGGGGCCCTCTGACCTGCACAGTGGTCCTTTTAACTTCCCAGGGGCCCTCTGGTATGTCCAGGGGCCCTCCAACCTGCTCAGGGGCCCTTATGACCTGGCAAGATGCTGCGCTGGCCGCTTTGTCGACCTGCCGATATGTTCAGGGGTCTCTTGACCTACCCAGGGGTCCCTCTGTGCTGGCTAGGGGCCATTCTACGTGTTCACAGGGCCCTTTGACCCGGTCAGGAGCCCTTTCGGTCTGGCCAGGGGCCCCTTTGACATGCACATGGCTCTTGTGAACGTCCAATGAGCTCTCCGGTCTTTCAGAGAGGGCCCTGGTAACCCTTAAGGGACTCTGAAGTGCTCTAAACTCTAAAGACCACGCTTGGCGTGGTAAAGAGCCCATGATACTGCGCTTCGCGTGGTCTCGTCGACCCTTTTCGGCGCGCGCAGCGCGCCGAAAAGGGCCCTCGGGCGCCGAAATGGACCCTCCTGGCCTCCAGGGGGGGGCGGCCGCCCCCCCCCCCCACCCCCCCCCCCCCCTTGGCTACGTGCCTGACCATCGTAGGGCTTATTTGGCACCTGCCAAGATTTGTGTGTATGAGTGGGAGAGAAGTTTAGGAAACAAGGCAATTTGATCAGGAATCAGGGTGGCAGCAGTTGTTGCGTGAGGACAGAGATTCGCAAGGTGGCAGATTCTGTTCTCTAGACCCGAAGAGATCAGTGCGACGTCGGAGTCAGTCTCGGTCCCGCGGAGGACTTCGCTGCACACCATTCTAAAAAAGGTCTACACTTGCATCTCTGCAGGATACAGATCCATCAGAAACTCGCGCAATCAGATGTGGAGAGGCGGATAGGAATGCCAAACGGGTCCGGGCGGCAACCAACTGCGTTTGCTAATTTTCGGTTTGTCAGCGAAGCCCACTTAGGCTGAATCGACACGTTAACTCTCGCAATGCAGTACACTGAGGTTCCAGCTGCCCAGATGAAGTGTTGTCTCCTTCACTGTGAGAAAGGGACAGCTTGGCTAGCCTCCCTTCATACATGGTCGACAACACCATCACCCACATGTAGACAGTTCTGTCTGCCTGGGGTGATCCGACGAGCATCTGATTATGGAGGATCTGATTTAGACGCTGTAGCAGGACAGCAGAAGCGTTTACCGACCACCGCTATAGCAGGCATGTTTTGCCATTGTATTATCAACACAAGGATATAAAAATAATGACTATGTGATAGGTATTTTCTACAAAAGTTATTGATGAAAACCAGAGTACACTTTTCACGCGGACACACACTGTATACATTTAGCGCATGCTGGCGTCGCTTATAGACCACCAATAGGCTCACCATACTTGGTTTGATGCTAAATGTCAGTGATTTTCCTTCTAAATGAAACTGGAAGACTGGAAAACCATAGCGCAGCCTATTAAAGCCAAATATTTTGATTGAACGATTCCAATCAATTCAATCGGTGTCGAATCAATAACCAGTCTGAACAAGAGTAAAATAATAAATTGCGAGGGTAAATAGCTATGTCTCATTGCCTCATAGCTAGTTACCCTCGCAATTGATTATTTTACTCTTGTTTAGACTGGTTATTGATTCGACTCGTTGGGCGCCATGTGACCTTCGTTGACGGAGCGCCCCTAAACCCCAATAAAAAAAAAATCGACACTGATGGAATCGATTGGAATCGTTCAATAAAAATTCCTTGAATACAAAAAAAAATATTCACCACCAGATCTTTTGATTCATGAATCGTGATTGAATCAAAACCCGCATCAAATCAAGACTGATTAAATCAAAAGATTTAACGATTATTAACGATTCAAGTACACTGGTAAATTGTGCAAGTACATGCAGTCCCAGTGGCTACATGCATTTATACTGAAGTAGTATTGCTGTAACAATATAATTAATAAACTAAAAAACATGACCTTTTCCTCGAAAATGTGAAAATCCAATGTTATCCAAATGTTATTATTATGTTGTAATATTTCGGCCACAGACCTTTATTTAACGATTTAACGATTATTAACGATTCAAGTACACTGGTAAATTGTGCAAGTACATGCAGTCCCAGTGGCTACATGCATTTATACTGAAGTATTAATGTAATATTTCGGCCACAGGATAAAGGCCTGTGGCCGAAATATTACAACATAATAATAACATTTGGATAACATTGGATTTTCACATTTTCGAGGAAAAGGTCATGTTTTTTAGTTTATTAATTATATCAAATATGTTCCTCGCACAAGCACTAAACTCTATAAAATTGCTGTAACAATGTTTGAATGATCATATATATGTAGGTTTCCATTTTTTGATTTGACATAAATTCACCACATATATTTAAATGTTGAATCAAACTTGAAACGAATCAAAACAAATGTATTCTTCGAACCGGAAAGAATCAATCTTCAAAATTGTATCCGTGAATCGAACGGTTATTGAATCATTCAGATTCCAAAATGAATCATGATTGAATCGTTCCAAATAAGTTGAATAAATACCCAGTCTGCGTCTTGTTATGGAGTGTCGAGGTCCTTGTTTACGTTTAGCTACACGGCAAGTATGGCAGCAGCGTTGACAACTGGCTTTATCTTTACCTCGTCCCGCTCAGTTTCAGACTGACGACCCTGCAGAATACTCACGATGAGTCTCAACTCGGGCAAGCCGATCAAACCGCTGTACCTGGCTACCAACCTGGACAGCCTGGAGGAGCACATCTACCGCAAGATGGACGCTATGAAGGTGGCATCGGCCAAGAAGTGTTGCGGCACCGCTGACACCATGTTCATTGCCGCCGGTGAGGCGCTGCGGACCGGCGACGAGGAGCGCGCCTACGTGCTCTACATGAAGTACATGGAAATACTCAAACTCATCCGCCGCAAACCCGAGTACAAGAAGGATGAGAAGTACTTCAACAGTCTGCTGGGGTTGAAAAAGTTTGAGCAGGCGCTCTCGTCCTGTGAGCGTCTACAAACGGATCTGAAGAAGCGCTACGACTTCAAACTTGAGGAGGAAGAGGCGAAGCGTCTGATCGAGAAGCAGGAGAAGCAGGAGAAGCTCGACAAGGCGACGAAGCGGGGCAGCAGTGGAATACCGGCGTCGAAATCCGTCAGCCAAACAGCCGTCACTCCTCCGATCGCTCCGTCCGCCGCGGACCCGTCCCCCTCCTCCTCCGCCGCCGCCGCCGAGTCCTCCATCTCATGCCCGGCGCTGAACGCGCTCATCAAACAGGAGAGCACCTCGCACCTGATCGTGGACGTGCGGCCGGCGGCCGACTTCAGCGAGTCGCGGCTGGCCAGCAGGTTCGTGGTGAGCGTGCCGGCCGAGCTGGTCCGGCCCGGCGTGACGGCGCCCGCGTTGGAGGCCCAGCTGCCCGAGCCCAGCCGGCAGCTGTTCGCGCGCCGCCGCAGCGTCGACCGGCTCATCCTGATCGACTGGAGCGGCGGCGCCGACGAGCCCGGCGCGCCGCTGGCCACGCTCCTCGATGCCATCGTCAAGTGGGACATGGCCGCGTACCGCGCGCGGCCTGTCACGCTCGCCGGCGGCTACCAGATGTGGCTGCACACCTACCCGATGCTGACGACCAACCCGCAGGCGCGCGCGCCGGCGGCGGCGCCGCGGCCGGCCGCCGCGCCGCTCAGCTTCCAGTACCCGAGTCTGGAGGAGCCAGCGGCGCCTCTTCCGACAGCGGCGGGAGCGACGTGGCCGACTGTGGATCGCTCCGTGAAGCCTACGGAGCCGACCGAGCCGGCGGCCGGGCCCAGCCAGCCGGCGGCGGGCGCTGTCGATCTGGACGCGGCCACGCAGCGCGCTGACGACCTGCTGAATCGGATCCGCGGCCTGCGGGTGGAGGCGGACGGGCCGTCGTCCGGCGAGCAGACCCGGCTGGCGTGGCCGCCGGTACCGACCGGCACCCCCGGGCACCCTCCGCAGCCGCAGCCGCAGCCGCAGCCGCCGCAGCCGCAGCAGCCGCAGCCGCAGCAGCCGGCCCCGGTCGGCGCACCGCGGCCCGCCCGGCCCGGGGTGCCGTCCAGAGCTCTGAAGCCGCAGCTTGACGAGGCGGCCACGCAGCGGCTGATCGAGCTGAGCAGGAGCCGGCTCGAGGCAGAGCGCGACTGGCAGGTACGTGGGCCGCCGCGCCCAATTCGGGTGCTGGGACGGACCGGGCCGGGCTGATGCGTGCTGATGCGCGCTGTCTGCGCGCCTGGCAGGGCTCGTTAACGCTCAGGAACGAGCGTTACTGGCTCTGTGGTCCCTCCCTGAGCAACATTTTCGCCTATTTGTATTGGAATAATTTGTGTGGTTAATATATATGAAAGGTTGCTGCTTATGCAATTGCATGATTTACATTATTTATAATTATGTGTAATATGAACGTAAATGTTGCATATCTGTGGCACCCCTGAGACATCCCTCAGATGCATGACCTGCCACGCTCCTGTACTCATTTTGTGTCGCCCCTGTGTCGCCCTGTGTCGCCGTGCAACACGTGTCTGACACGGGCCCGTCCTGCAGCGCGTGCGCCAGTCGCGGGAGCAGCAGCTGGAATCTGAGATGCGGGCACAGCTGCAGCAGAAGGAGGAGAGTCTGCTGGCCGAGATCCAGAGACTGGAACAGGAGCAGACCGCCTGGGAGATGCAGCAGTCCGACCTCAGGTCAGACACACGAGCTACACACTGTATCATACATCGGGTAGGGATGGCGGCTCCAGTGGCGCAATTGGTTAGCGCACGGTACTTATACGACAGTGCTGAGTTATGCCGGGGTTGCGAGTTCGAGCCTCGCCTGGAGCACGCGTTTTACGCAGCCGGTGAGCGGCTGGTAAAGCCTGTACGCGAGGATTTCTTGGACCAGCAACTATTGTATCCAAAATTGCTGCTTTTGCCATACAGAAGATAAAAATAATGATTACTCCGCATGTCCCAAGTTCGAATCTCACTAGATGCACACGTTTTGCCGAAACCGGTTCTCCTAGATCTCACTAGAACCTAAATCTTCTAAATCTCTAGTTCTCCTAAATCTCACTAGATGTCATGCTGTCATGTGTCAGTTCTTCTGAACTTTTATGGCAAATTGACGTTTTTATCGTACGTATTTTTGTTTAGATCGGCCATTCCGAAGGAGAAAGCATTTCTTGGGAGTGGATGGATCACACCGCATTCCATGCGATTATGAATTGACAACGTAACATACTCAAAGCAATGTGTGATTTTCTAATGGCGTGAGCTATCACCCAGACGAAATAAAACAATACACACTGGCGGCTAGACAGAAGCAAAATACCAAACAATCATGCAATCGCCCACTCCACAAATTCCCTGGCCGCGTTTGGCTGGGGCCGGATGAAAGGAAATACACAGTGAGTCGGGGACCCCGCCCGCTCAGGCTGCGAGTAACCCGACATCACCGAGCGGGGCTCGCACGGGCCGGCAGCGCGCTCACCGGCCGGGCTCCGGCGGCCCGGGCAGGACCGCTCCACGGCTGGCTCTGGTCACAGTCAGGGCCCCACAGGGCAGGTCCGAGTCGGCCGAGACACCAACTGGCCCGGCCAGTATGGTGAATTGTCAGTGCAGGGACAATTTCAGAACAAAAGATGAGTTGCTAAGATCGAAGCAATGACGCGTTGTGGACTGGGTAACAGCTAAAGTTTGTTCATTCATACAACCGCTTTACTCGCTGTCCTCTACAGGACAGAGACCGGCCCCTGACCTGCCGTCCTCCCCCAGGGCGGAGAATGAGGCTCTGCGGCTGCGTCTGGCGGCGTACGAGCCGGCTGCGGCTGCGGCGGCCGGTGCTGCTGCCGATGCTGCTCACGGTGCTGCTGACGGTGCCGACAGCCAGGCGTCTGAGCGGCGTCTGCAGGAGCTGCAGGCGGAGCAGGCGCGCATCACCGAACAGCTGGAGGCCGCCCAGCTGACCCGGCAGCGGGAGCAGGAGCAGGAGGCGCAGCGCAAGAGAGCCGAGGACGAGGCGCGCAAGGAGGAGGAGCAGAGGAGGCGGGCGGAGGAGGAGGCAAGGCGGAGAGGACTGGAAGAGGAGGCGAGGCGAAAGCAACTTGAAGAGGAGGCGAAGCGAAAACGACTTGAAGAGGAGGCGAAGCGAAAGAGGCTTGAAGAGGAAGAGGCGCGGATAAAGCAGGAGCAGGCGGCAGAGGAGCGGCGGCGGCGGGGGCGGGCCGCGGAGGAGCAGCGCCGTCTGGAGCAGCAGGAGCGGCGTGACGGCGAGGTGTACCGCGCGCCACTGCGGGGAGACGGCGTCGGCGGGCTGAAGCGCTCTCACTCGTCACCGTTCATCGCCGGTCTGGGCCAGGAGCAGGGGTCGGCGCCGGCCTCCGAGCGAGCGCCGCCCGCCTTCAGCCGGGAGACCAAGCCGCTGGTGCGCACCCGGCGTGGTGATGTCCAGGTCAGTGTGGCCGGCCGCCGGGGCAGGGCAGCGGTCCAGGAGTGGCACTCCCCGTCCGCAGGGGTGGGAGTTGGTAGGCGCAGGGAGGATAATCAGTGGGCAGTGGCGCCCCACATGTTTTTGATGGTGCGCCCCACGTTCTGTCGTCTGTGTACGTAGCCGCACTGTGCAAGCATCATACTTTGTTATAGTTTGTGGGTGTTTTCTCACTAGAAAGGTACATTATGAAACTATCCACTTTATCTCGCGGCTGCGACGTCGGTGAATTCCTGAGCGAGTCTGTGCCGGTCAGTGACTGGCGAATGCCAGTTCCACTGACGTGACCTCCCCGCGCCGGCTGTGCCGCCCCCTCCCCCAGGCGGCCCGTACTCGCCGGTTCGCGCCTTCGTTCGGCTCCGTGGCCCCGGCACTGACTGGCCTCAAGAACCTCGGCAACACATGCTACATGAACGCCGTGGTGCAGTGTATCAACAACACGCCCGGCCTCAACGACTTCTTCGTAAACGAGAGCTACCAGGACTTTATCAACTACGACAGCGAGCTGTCGCACGGCGAGGCGGCCCAGGAACTGGCTGCGGCTGTCAAGGTCCTCTGGAGTGGCCACTACAGGTCAGTCAGGGGCGCGGGACACCGGCGAAGGTGTCTCGAGTGATTCCGAAGTGGTTGAGGTCCAGGTGTTTTGCGTGGCTTCCACGGTGTTGCTTGGTAATCTGACCCGCGCCAGTACTTCCTGACTGAACAGGGCCTTTGACCGAACACTTTGATGCATTCCTTTGGTGTGAAGGGCTGTTTGGCGCACACCGGTATGTCCAGTGTTCTGGCCGTCCTTCATTAGCACATAGATGACGGCTAGAGGGACACCTCTTGTCGTCCTGTCAGAAAATGCGCACTACCTGAGGTACTTCCATTGTTGTGTGACGTTGATATGCAGAACAACCTAAGACGAGTATTCGCTGGCTGTATACTCATCACCCCATTGCCAACAACTATGCTCTGTCGTTGAGCTGACCTTGGGCCGGTGTCCGGCCGCAGGTCAGTGGCGCTGTATGACCTGAAGGACGTGATGGGCCGACACCACGCGCGCTTCCGCGGCTCGGCGCAGCAGGACGCGCACGAGTTCCTCATGTACCTGCTGGATTTCCTACACGAGGACCTGAACGAGAAGCACTGCAAACAGCCGCTCAAGGTGAGCAGACGGCGCTCGCGCCTGTGGTTTCCTTTGTCACTCGCTTCTCAGCTCAGCCCAATGTGGACAGCTTGGTTGTGAAGCTCATCTGACACTTCTCGGCAAGAGGCCTGTATCGGTGTGCGCGTGCGCGGGTGCACAGGCGTGTGACACGTCTGACACGTCTCGGCTAGAGGCCTGTATCGGTGTGCGCGTGCGCGGGTGCACAGGCGTGTGACACGTCTGACACGTCTCGGCTAGAGGCCTGTATCGGTGTGCGCGTGCGTAGGGTGCACAGGCGTGTGTGCTGCAAACTAAAGACCAGCGGCGAGTTATCGACACAGAAAGTACTAACGCGAAAGAAAGAGGCACCATGAGTTGGCGTTTCTGGATGAACATTGAGCATTTCAGGGATATTATTCAGTTGCATTTTACGTGATTTCACTGCACGGAAGGCCATACACTGCGATCAAAGAGGAAGATGCAGAGGCCGGAGTTTGTGCAGAGGCTTGCTAGCAACAGTGCTCCCCTCCTCTCCCCCCATGTTCAGATTCTGAAAGCGATCTTCCGAAGTTCAAACACCACTATGCTCCTGCGCGGTATGATATGTATTGGATTTACATGCATATATTGAACAGTGCTAACCTACGCCTGCTGCTAAACTATTGGGCTAAACTTTGTGGCGTCCTGCCATGATTGCTATTAATGCATTTTTGCAAGGTTTCAGTTTTTCGAGGTGGTAGTTTTTTTTTTGGGGGGGGGGGAAGAAGGACCAAACGCGATGTACCAAGTCTCTTTTTAAGGTCCGTGGAACAGGTTCTGAGTGTTTTATTTTATTTTCGGAAAAGTGCATTTTATAGAACACCCCTATCAGGAGAGTCTGACTGTGTTATGTGTCCTCAGGAGAGTCTGACTCTGTGCTCTCTGTCCTCAGGAGAGTCTGACTCTGTGCTCTCTGTCCTCAGAAGAGTCTGACTCTGTGTTATGTGTCCTCAGGAGAGTCTGACTGTGTTATGTGTCCTCAGGAGAGTCTGACTCTGTGTTATGTGTCCTCAGGAGAGTCTGACTCTGTGCTCTCTGTCCTCAGGAGAGTCTGACTCTGTGTTATGTGTCCTCAGGAGAGTCTGACTCTGTGCTCTCTGTCCTCAGGAGAGTCTGACTCTGTGCTCTCTGTCCTCAGGAGAGTCTGACTCTGTGCCCTCTGTCCTCAGGAGAGTCTGACTCTGTGCTCTCTGTCCTCAGGAGAGTCTGACTATGTGCTCTCTGTCCTCAGGAGAGTCTGACTCTGTGGTCTCTGTCCTCAGGAGAGTCTGACTCTGTGCTCTCTGTCCTCAGAAGAGTCTGACTCTGTGTTATGTGTCCTCAGGAGAGTCTGACTCTGTGCTCTCTGCCCTCAGAAGAGTCTGACTCTGTGCTCTCTGTCCTCAGGAGAGTCTGACTCTGTGCTCTCTGTCCTCAGGAGAGTCTGACTCTGTGGTCTCTGTCCTCAGAAGAGTCTGACTCTGTGCTCTCTGTCCTCAGGAGAGTCTGACTCTGTGCTCTCTGTCCTCAGAAGAGTCTGACTCTGTGTTATGTGTCCTCAGGAGAGTCTGACTCTGTGCTCTCTGTCCTCAGAAGAGTCTGACTCTGTGCTCTCTGTCCTCAGGAGAGTCTGACTCTGTGCTCTCTGTCCTCAGAAGAGTCTGACTCTGTGCTCTCTGTCCTCAGGAGAGTCTGACTCTGTGCTCTCTGTCCTCAGGAGAGTCTGACTCCATGATCTCTGTCCTCAGGAGAGTCTGACTCTGTGCTCTCTGTCCTCAGGAGAGTCTGACTCTGTGGTCTCTGTCCTCAGGAGAGTCTGACTCTGTGCTCTCTGTCCTCAGGAGAGTCTGACTCTGTGGTCTCTGTCCTCAGAAGAGTCTGACTCTGTGTTAAGTGTCCTCAGGAGAGTCTGACTCTGTGCTCTCTGTCCTCAGAAGAGTCTGACTCTGTGCTCTCTGTCCTCAGAAGAGTCTGACTCTGTGTTATGTGTCCTCAGGAGAGTCTGACTCTGTGCTCTCTGTCCTCAGAAGAGTCTGACTCTGTGCTCTCTGTCCTCAGAAGAGTCTGACTCTGTGTTATGTGTCCTCAGGAGAGTCTGACTCTGTGCTCTCTGTCCTCAGAAGAGTCTGACTATGTGCTCTCTGTCCTCAGGAGAGTCTGACTCTGTGCTCTCTGTCCTCAGAAGAGTCTGACTCTGTGCTCTCTGTCCTCAGGAGAGTCTGACTCTGTGATCTCTGTCCTCAGGAGAGTCTGACTCTGTGCTCTCTGTCCTCAGGAGAGTCTGACTCTGTGCTCTCTGTCCTCAGGAGAGTCTGACTCTGTGCTCTCTGTCCTCAGGAGAGTCTGACTCCATGATCTCTGTCCTCAGGAGAGTCTGACTCTGTGCTCTCTGTCCTCAGGAGAGTCTGACTCCATGATATCTGTCCTCAGGAGAGTCTGACTCTGTGCTCTCTGTCCTCAGGAGAGTCTGACTCTGTGCTCTCTGTCCTCAGGAGAGTCTGACTCTGTGCTCTCTGTCCTCAGGAGAGTCTGACTCTGTGCTCTCTGTCCTCAGAAGAGTCTGACTATGTGTTATGTGTCCTCAGAAGAGTCTGACTCTGTGTTATGTGTCCTCAGGAGAGTCTGACTCTGTGCTCTCTGTCCTCAGGAGAGTCTGACTCTGTGCTCTCTGTCCTCAGGAGAGTCTGACTCTGTGCTCTCTGTCCTCAGGAGAGTCTGACTCCATGATCTCTGTCCTCAGGAGAGTCTGACTCTGTGCTCTCTGTCCTCAGGAGAGTCTGACTCTGTGGTCTCTGTCCTCAGGAGAGTCTGACTCTGTGCTCTCTGTCCTCAGGAGAGTCTGACTCTGTGGTCTCTGTCCTCAGAAGAGTCTGACTCTGTGTTATGTGTCCTCAGGAGAGTCTGACTGTGCTCTCTGTCCTCAGAAGAGTCTGACTCTGTGCTCTCTGTCCTCAGAAGAGTCTGACTCTGTGTTATGTGTCCTCAGGAGAGTCTGACTCTGTGCTCTCTGTCCTCAGAAGAGTCTGACTCTGTGCTCTCTGTCCTCAGAAGAGTCTGACTCTGTGTTATGTGTCCTCAGGAGAGTCTGACTCTGTGCTCTCTGTCCTCAGGAGAGTCTGACTCTGTGCTCTCTGTCCTCAGAAGAGTCTGACTATGTGCTCTCTGTCCTCAGGAGAGTCTGACTCTGTGCTCTCTGTCCTCAGAAGAGTCTGACTCTGTGCTCTCTGTCCTCAGGAGAGTCTGACTCTGTGATCTCTGTCCTCAGGAGAGTCTGACTCTGTGCTCTCTGTCCTCAGGAGAGTCTGACTCTGTGCTCTCTGTCCTCAGGAGAGTCTGACTCTGTGCTCTCTGTCCTCAGGAGAGTCTGACTCCATGATCTCTGTCCTCAGGAGAGTCTGACTCTGTGCTCTCTGTCCTCAGGAGAGTCTGACTCCATGATCTCTGTCCTCAGGAGAGTCTGACTCTGTGCTCTCTGTCCTCAGGAGAGTCTGACTCTGTGCTATCTGTCCTCAGGAGAGTCTGACTCTGTGCTCTCTGTCCTCAGGAGAGTCTGACTCTGTGCTCTCTGTCCTCAGAAGAGTCTGACTCTGTGTTATGTGTCCTCAGGAGAGTCTGACTCTGTGCTCTCTGTCCTCAGGAGAGTCTGACTCTGTGCTCTCTGTCCTCAGGAGAGTCTGACTCTGTGCTCTCTGTCCTCAGGAGAGTCTGACTCTGTGCTCTCTGTCCTCAGGAGAGTCTGACTCTGTGCTCTCTGTCCTCAGGAGAGTCTGACTCCATGATCTCTGTCCTCAGGAGAGTCTGACTCTGTGCTCTCTGTCCTCAGGAGAGTCTGACTCTGTGGTCTCTGTCCTCAGGAGAGTCTGACTCTGTGCTCTCTGTCCTCAGGAGAGTCTGACTCCATGATCTCTGTCCTCAGGAGATTCTGACTCTGTGCTCTCTGTCCTCAGGAGAGTCTGACTCTGTGGTCTCTGTCCTCAGGAGAGTCTGACTCTGTGGTCTCTGTCCTCAGGAGAGTCTGACTCTGTGCTCTCTGTCCTCAGGAGAGTCTGACTCCATGATCTCTGTCCTCAGGAGAGTCTGACTCTGTGCTCTCTGTCCTCAGGAGAGTCTGACTCTGTGGTCTCTGTCCTCAGGAGAGTCTGACTCTGTGGTCTGTGTCTTTAGGAGAGTCTGACTCTGTGCTCTCTGTCCTCAGGAGAGTCTGACTCTGTGCTCTCTGTCCTCAGGAGATTCTGACTCTGTGCCCTCTGTCCTCAGAAGAGTCTGACTCTGTGCTCTCTGTCCTCAGGAGAGTCTGACTCTGTGGTCTCTGTCCTCAGGAGAGTCTGACTCTGTGGTCTGTGTCTTTAGGAGAGTCTGACTCTGTGCTCTCTGTCCTCAGGAGAGTCTGACTCTGTGCTCTCTGTCCTCAGGAGAGTGACTCTGTGGTCTGTGTCTTTAGGAGAGTCTGACTCTGTGCTCTCTGTCCTCCGGAGAGTCTGACTCTGTGCTCTCTGTCCTCAGGAGAGTCTGACTCTGTGGTCTGTGTCTTTAGGAGTGTCTGACTCTGTGCTCTCTGTCCTCAGGAGAGTCTGACTCTGTGCTCTCTGTCCTCAGGAGAGTCTGACTCTGTGCTCTCTGTCCTCATGAGAGTCTGACTCTGTGGTCTGTGTCTTTAGGAGTGTCTGACTCTGTGCTCTCTGTCCTCAGGAGAGTCTGACTCTGTGGTCTCTGTCCTCAGGAGAGTCTGACTCTGTGCTCTCTGTCCTCAGGAGAGTCTGACTCTGTGGTCTCTGTCCTCAGAAGAGTCTGACTCTGTGTTATGTGTCCTCAGGAGAGTCTGACTGTGCTCTCTGTCCTCAGAAGAGTCTGACTCTGTGCTCTCTGTCCTCAGAAGAGTCTGACTCTGTGTTATGTGTCCTCAGGAGAGTCTGACTCTGTGCTCTCTGTCCTCAGAAGAGTCTGACTCTGTGCTCTCTGTCCTCAGAAGAGTCTGACTCTGTGTTATGTGTCCTCAGGAGAGTCTGACTCTGTGCTCTCTGTCCTCAGGAGAGTCTGACTCTGTGCTCTCTGTCCTCAGAAGAGTCTGACTATGTGCTCTCTGTCCTCAGGAGAGTCTGACTCTGTGCTCTCTGTCCTCAGAAGAGTCTGACTCTGTGCTCTCTGTCCTCAGGAGAGTCTGACTCTGTGATCTCTGTCCTCAGGAGAGTCTGACTCTGTGCTCTCTGTCCTCAGGAGAGTCTGACTCTGTGCTCTCTGTCCTCAGGAGAGTCTGACTCTGTGCTCTCTGTCCTCAGGAGAGTCTGACTCCATGATCTCTGTCCTCAGGAGAGTCTGACTCTGTGCTCTCTGTCCTCAGGAGAGTCTGACTCTGTGCTATCTGTCCTCAGGAGAGTCTGACTCTGTGCTCTCTGTCCTCAGGAGAGTCTGACTCTGTGCTCTCTGTCCTCAGAAGAGTCTGACTCTGTGTTATGTGTCCTCAGGAGAGTCTGACTCTGTGCTCTCTGTCCTCAGGAGAGTCTGACTCTGTGCTCTCTGTCCTCAGGAGAGTCTGACTCTGTGCTCTCTGTCCTCAGGAGAGTCTGACTCTGTGCTCTCTGTCCTCAGGAGAGTCTGACTCTGTGCTCTCTGTCCTCAGGAGAGTCTGACTCCATGATCTCTGTCCTCAGGAGAGTCTGACTCTGTGCTCTCTGTCCTCAGGAGAGTCTGACTCTGTGGTCTCTGTCCTCAGGAGAGTCTGACTCTGTGCTCTCTGTCCTCAGGAGAGTCTGACTCCATGATCTCTGTCCTCAGGAGAGTCTGACTCTGTGCTCTCTGTCCTCAGGAGAGTCTGACTCTGTGGTCTCTGTCCTCAGGAGAGTCTGACTCTGTGCTCTCTGTCCTCAGGAGAGTCTGACTCTGTGCTCTCTGTCCTCAGGAGAGTCTGACTCCATGATCTCTGTCCTCAGGAGAGTCTGACTCTGTGCTCTCTGTCCTCAGGAGAGTCTGACTCTGTGGTCTCTGTCCTCAGGAGAGTCTGACTCTGTGGTCTGTGTCTTTAGGAGAGTCTGACTCTGTGCTCTCTGTCCTCAGGAGAGTCTGACTCTGTGCTCTCTGTCCTCAAGAGATTCTGACTCTGTGCCCTCTGTCCTCAGAAGAGTCTGACTCTGTGCTCTCTGTCCTCATGAGAGTCTGACTCTGTGGTCTCTGTCCTCAGGAGAGTCTGACTCTGTGGTCTGTGTCTTTAGGAGAGTCTGACTCTGTGCTCTCTGTCCTCAGGAGAGTCTGACTCTGTGCTCTCTGTCCTCAGGAGAGTGACTCTGTGGTCTGTGTCTCTAGGAGAGTCTGACTCTGTGCTCTCTGTCCTCCGGAGAGTCTGACTCTGTGCTCTCTGTCCTCAGGAGAGTCTGACTCTGTGGTCTGTGTCTTTAGGAGTGTCTGACTCTGTGCTCTCTGTCCTCAGGAGAGTCTGACTCTGTGCTCTCTGTCCTCAGGAGAGTCTGACTCTGTGCTCTCTGTCCTCATGAGAGTCTGACTCTGTGGTCTGTGTCTTTAGGAGTGTCTGACTGTGCTCTCTGTCCTCATGAGAGTCTGACTCTGTGCTCTCTGTCCTCAGGAGAGTCTGACTCTGTGCTCTCTGTCCTCAGGAGAGTCTGACTCTGTGCCCTCTGTCCTCAGCAGTGTCTGACTCTGTGCTCTCTGTCCTCAGGAGAGTCTGACTCCGTGCTCTCTGTCCTCAGGAGTGCTCGACTCTTTGTTGTGTCCTCAGGAGTGTCTGACTTTGTGTTAGGTGTCATCAAGAGTGCTTGCATCTGTGTTATGTCTTCAGTTGTGTCTGATTATGTGCTCTCTGTCCTCAGGAGAGTCTGACTCTGTGCTCTCTGTCCTCAGGAGAGTCTGACTCTGTGGTCTCTGTCCTCAGGAGAGTCTGACTCCATGATCTCTGTCCTCAGGAGAGTCTGACTCTGTGCTCTCTGTCCTCAGAAGAGTCTGACTATGTGCTCTCTGTCCTCAGGAGAGTCTGACTCTGTGCTCTCTGTCCTCAGGAGAGTCTGACTCTGTGCTCTCTGTCCTCAGGAGAGTCTGACTCTGTGCTCTCTGTCCTCAGGAGAGTCTGACTCCGTGCTCTCTGTCCCCAGGAACAGGAGAACGATGGCGTGCCGGACGCACGCGCTGCCGGGCTCGCGTGGGATGATTTCAAGGGCAGCAACCGTTCGTTCATCCTGAATCTGTTCTGGGGCCAGCACAAGTCGACGTTGCGGTGCTCGCGCTGTGGTAACCAGTCGGTCAAGTTCGAGACGTTCTCCCACCTATCCGTGCCTATGCCTGCCAGGTGAGTGTGAGCTGGGGACAGTCGACTGGCCGCTCACTGTGAAAAGTGAGCTGTGAGTGATGAGTTATGGTTTGTAAGCGATGGGAAGTGAGTTGTAAATTGTAAGGAATGACTCATGAGTATGATCTGTAAGTTTATTTTGTATTTAATTATTTAATTATTCATTCATTCATGCATTCATTCATTCATTCATTCATTCATTCATTCATTCATTCATTCATTCATTCATTCATTCATTCACACATATCACCAACGGGCGAAAACACCCACTGACAGGTGGAGTTATCAGGTAAAATATAGGCAGAAGTTAAAATAAAAGTAATAATACAAAATATACATAACAAAATATGAATAAACATAAAATAAAAATAAGCATAGAGCACGGTGAAGTATAAGATGTTATTTACAATGGGGGATGAGGTAATAACATCGTACAATATGTTAAAGGTGCCCATGTGTGAGAGTTTGCCACGTATCGTATCACATGCCCTCTGTACGAGCTTAAACTTTGGCTAAAAACGTCTGCGGTCACCTCATGGATAATACAAAGTTATAAGTTATAGGGAGTGCGTTGTTCTGACTTGTGAATGTTGTGAGATGTAAGTGGGATCCGTAAACTGAAAATAGTTTGTTGCAGTATGAGCTGGTATGTATGTTGTGGGCAGGGGCGTCGCCACATAATTTTCAGTGGTGTGGGGCAACAAGGTGATTGGGGAATGGGGGGGGGGGCAGCCAGGTGTTTGGCCCCGCTACTTCCATAGGGCTAATATTAAAATCCTGCTATTCAGGGGGGGGCGGAGCGATCCTGGGGGACCGAGTTCCCGAGCCCGCCCCCCCCCCCCCCCCCCGTGGCGACGCCCCTGGTTGTGGGCTGCTGCAATAATGAGTGAGCTGAATAATGAGTTGTGGGCTAAAAGCAACGCTCCGAATAAAGACAGATTATCTGGATCATTTTCACCGCTTGAATGCGATGTTTTTACTCGAATCAGTATTTCTAGAACAGAGATATCCTCAGCCGGTATTATTGATGCCTGTTAATCCTCGATCACCAATTAGAGACCTAAAATGCCGTTAAATTAGAAACGAAACCCAATTGACGGTTGTGCTACAATACGATAATACACTAGCGCCAAAATTATGGTGACACTGCAGATTGCTTTACCTTATAAAAAGATAACCAACCCAGTGTTCGCAATATCCGCTTCTGCTGGAGGAGCTCACCTGCAATGCATGAGTCCGGCTTTTCTTTAGTATTATCCAGCATTGACAACGGGCGTCTGTCATTCTATTCGTCTCACTCAGTCCGGCTGGTAAATGGCTGAGAGTCGTCAGTGAAGCCAGCCGGTACGGATTATCTTACCGCGATGGGGTGGTGAGCGCTCAGATACTGACTGTCATACAATTCTAAAGATGACGTCAAAATGGGGCAAAGAAATGTGTCATTCAATACGACTTACAGCAGTTCTGGTGTTCATCTTGTCTTCCTTATACAATCACTGTTCTAAAATATTGTGAAATATTTCATGCAACACAGCATTCCTCTGAAACTGTGAGCGAAAGGCTGTGGGCGTGCATCTACTGACAGAGCCTGGAGTTATGAGCCAGGCGCGGACAAACTGGACGGCCGACATACTAGTGGCGCCTCTCGCGACAGGAATTTGGTACTAAAAATAGCCGCCACCATGACGGTTTGGAAAACAATGTACGTATATTCCACGCAAAAATATTTTTTAAGGGAAATATTCACATTTTTCCCACACACAAAAAAAAATGGAGTTATTACTTGAGAGTTATTATTACTTAAAGCTGGAGAAAAAGATATGTGACCGGTGTTGATTTTGTATAAGTTTACCCGCAAATAATTTTTGTAATGAATGTGCCCACAATCTTCTGCAGATCATGAGCAGAGCATGGTTTCAGAGCACGATCTCATCTGCAGTGCGGCTGCTGAGTACGCCGAAGTAGACCAGTTCATTAACCCGCCAGAGCCCCCACAGCACTGTGTTGTTTATGCTGGACGGACTCTCTGAGCTCTCACCTAGCTGCATGAGCAGCCGCGTTAGGACCTCTGCGTGACCTCTGAGCCGTGACTGGCTGCTGTATGTGCCAGTCCTGCTGTGACCCGCTGTGACCCGCTGTGGCCCGCTGTGGCCCGCTGTGACCCGCTGTGACCTGTTGTGACCCGCTGTGGCCCGCTGTGACCCGCTGTGTCCCGCTGTGACCTGATGTGTCCTGATGTGACCTGTTGTGTCCTGATGTGACCTGTTGTGACCTGCTGTGACCTGTTGTGAACTGTTATGTGACCTGATGTGGCATGTTGTGACCTGATGTGACCTGATGTGACCCGCTGCGTCCTGTTATGACCTGCTGTGACCGGCTGTGACATGTTGTGACCTGATGTGACCTGCTGTGACCTGTTGTGACCTGATGTGACCTATTGTGACCTGATGTGACCTGCTGTGACCCGCTGTGTCCTGTTGTGACCTGCTGTGACCGACTGTGACCTTTTGTGACCTGCTGTGACCTGATGTGACCCGCTGTGACCCGATGTGACCTGTTGTGACCTGATGTGTCCTATTGTGTCCTATTGTGACCTGATGTGACCTGCTGTGACCCGCTGTGTCCTGTTGTGACCCGCTGTGACATGTTGTGACTCGCTGTGCCCCGCTGTGACCCGCTGTGGCCCGCTGTGACCCACTGTGACCTGCTGTGACCGGCTGTGTCCTGTTGTGACCCGCTGTGACCTGCTGTGACGGTCAGGTCGAGCCGCTGCTCCCTACACGAGTGCATTCAGCTGTACATGGCTGGAGACACCATCAGCGGCTGGACGTGTCCGAAGTGCAAAAGCAGCATCGAGGCCACCAAGCGGCTGGACATCTGGCGCCTGCCACCCATACTCATCATCCACATCCAAAGGTCAGGCAATGTGACGGCACCGGCCGGCCGCAGCGGGCGGGTTTTATCTGGGTGTTGCAATCTGGGAGTTGTCTGCGTGTGTGACAGCCGGTTGAGCTGTCTCTGGCTGATTGCCGGAAGGATCCGTGCTGAGGGAGCTGACAGTTAGACGGCGTGATTGTCTCTCTCCGTGCAATACTGGGGCTATCAACCACTTGTGCCAATTTGAAAGAAAATTAAATAAAGAACGTTTTTTACCTGTTTCCCGTTATTTCCGGAGATGTCTATATAAATTTCTATAAGGATGAACATAAATTTGGGTGAATTCTCAATGGGACGTTTGTGGTCATGGTATACCACACATCTGGTCATGACCGTTTTGTGAACGCTACGTGTTTTTAGGTTAGTTAATTAGGGTAATGCTACCTACTGCCTACATGACAAGTATACAGACGATGCAGCTAAAGTTGTTTTAACTATGTATTAACCCGCGCACTGCAGGGGGTGGGGTTGATTTCCCCCCCCCCCCCCCCCCCCCTCAGGTTTTCAAAGATAACGAAAAAACGGCGGCGCGCAGCGGCGCCGGGTTTTGGCACACCTGTTAGGACATCAATTGCACACACTTTGAAAAAAACTCGGTTCATCTCAGGTCAGGTCACCAAACCAGGTCAAGTGACCCCACCTCCAAAAATGTTTGCAGTTGTGCCAAAGCCAGAGTTTTTCACCGATCAGTTTAAGACTTACAGGATGTCATGAGGGCATAAGTACTTACAATTCGTTTATCTTGGAATATTGATATCGGTGACCTAAGGTCAGGCCAATTTCGTAACCTCCCCATAATAAGTAAATGGGGAAATATACGAATGCTTCCTATTTCAAGAATATGCATGATATTAGTCCAATTACTTCTGAATCATGTTATTATATATAGGATATTCTTGATGATCCAAGGGTAAGTTTTGTTCAGTGACCCCTATTGGGTCATTTGAGGTCATGCGAGGTCACCTTCACTTTGTTGTCGATAACTCTCGACATAATGAAGATAGAGAAGTAAAACAGACAGCAATGTGTTTGTCTCTTTGAGACACGTCTTCCCATATGCAACATGCCTACTTGGGTCACCACTTGACCTTGACCTGAGGTAATTTTTTTAGTTAACTTAGCAACGTCACCATGTATATCACGCGAAGCGCCTTGACAAGATAAACACAATGGCGTAAACAGTTTTCCGTTATCTTTTTTAAGTAAAAAGTCAATAGCGAAAAACGATTTAGAAAAAAAAACGGCATTTTCCCCCCTTTTTTGACCTCCGGAGCCTCAAATGTTGACCTGAGATCAATTTGAGGACACCTTACCGATTTAAAATTGTACTGGCTGGCGTTTGCTTTTTTCCGTTTGTTTCTAACTAGCATAGTTTCTGAGATATATGGGAATTTCTGGAGCGATGTCCTAAAACAGGAAAAAATGGAAAATTTGACCTTTGATGACATCTGGTGACCTCAATTTTGACCTGACCTAAAACAATACTAAATACTTTCGATAGAAAATGCATCAAGCTATCAAATGCCGTTTTCCGCTTCTCGCTACGTAGCGTAGTTTTCGAGATCTCAGGGGGCCGGAAATCACCCCCCCCCCCCCCCCCCCCCCCCCCTGCAGTTCGTGTTCGGCGCAAAGCCCCTGCAGTGCGCGGGTTAAGTACGGTTCTTGTAACGTTAACAACGACTGTGATGCGGCGGTCACAAACACATGTCCATTGTCCGTATGTGGTTCAGGGGCGGATCCAGAGGGGTCAAGGGGGATCATAAATTACAGTGGGGCCCCTACCTATACCCAAATCTGAAAACTCAACGGATTTGGTACACTATATTTTGAGGGAACCCCTATTTCAGCATTTTTTTTGTTATATTGACAAAGCGTTGGCTATAGGTATTTGCAATATCAGTCGTGCCCTTTCTATCATTTAAAGTGCCGCGGATTGTGCTAAAATATATCATTTGTACAGTCAATGCCGGCCCCAGACGGCTGATGCAAAATTGATCAAGATGGTAGTCGAGGTTCGTGACCAGGGTGTTAGCCGTTTTTTTTTTTACAAGCAGTAAATCTTATGCATGCGATAGCAGTGTATCATATTGCTTTGTGTCTCGTGCGATCCTCAAAAATGTTCTTGAACTAAAAAATAGGCAGGATTTTGCGAGGGGAGGGGCTTGCAGAAAATTTGTCACAAAGCTGCCCTTAAATTTAACTACAAATGGTATTTACGCAAAATGGACACCCATACAACTATTATTGCGCCGCGAAGCGGTGGGAAAAAATCGAGGTTTTGAGCGGGCTGCAGAACTAATTTGTACTATTGGAACCAGAGGCCTGTTCGGCATCTACAGGGTGTTTCATACAAATGTATCCACTCGGAAATATCGCGAAAACTCCGGTAGTTTTGGTTGCAGGTCTTCAAACTTACAAGCATTGGAAAGCTGATGAATTCTACATTACATATGTGATAACCAATCCCATCGACGTTCTATTCACTTAGCTTCACCGCAGCGAAAAAGACTGAAAAAATGCGACAAAAACATAGCTATATTTTCGCAAAGGACGTGATCTTTCACAGATCTGAGGTCGCGCTGGAGCAGCAAACAACAGGTCCTAAGCGCTGGAGCAAACACGCTTGATCAGCAAAAAGTAATGAACATGAAACAACATGGCATATCTGACAACAACGAAGTTACGACACTCGGGGCACCACTCACGCCATGGCGCCTGGCGGCGACCTCACATCAGATGCTCGAAGTGTCGGCCGCCCGACTCCACACAATGCTGCATCCACCATCCTGCGTCGCATGTTTGCCATGACCTTGCGGCATATGTCGGCTGAGATGGTGGCCAGTATCTCCCCGATACTCTCCGTCAGGTCATCCAGAGTGCGTGGTTGAACAATGGGCATGGTACACTCGTGAGGTCAGGTGACCTGGCCGGCCACGGAAATTCCGTATTATGCAAGATGAGCCTGTCGGCGAACTTGGCCTTGACTCTTGAGTGTGTCCAGGCTGAAATGGGCGGTGTGTGCAGTGGCACCGTCTTGTTGCATCCACATTTCGTACCGTTCCGGATCTTCGGGAAGAAGAACTCCTGGAGCATTCCGACGTAGCGCTCGCTAGGGGTTCATCAAGGGTACGTGGTGTACCAGGTCCAACCACGCACTCTGAATGGCCTGAAGGAGAGCATCAGGGAGATCCTGGTCACCATTACAGCCGACTTGTGCCGCAAGGTCATGGCCAACATGCGACGCAGGATGCAGCTTTGTGTGGAGTCGGGCGGCCGACACTTCGAGCATCTGATGTGAGGTCGCCGCCAGGCGCCATGGCGTGGTCAGAGTGGCGCCCCGAGTGTCGTAGCTTCGTTGTTGTCAGACATGTCATGTTGTTTCATGTTCATTACCGTTTGCTGCTCAAGTGTGTTTGATCCAGCGCTTAGGACCTGCTGTTTGCTGCTCCAGCGCGACCTCAGAAGATCTTTGAAAGATCACGTCCTTTGCGGAAATATAGCTATGTTTTTGTCGCATTTTTTCAGTCTTTTTCGCTGCGGTGAAGCTAAGTGAATAGAACGTCGATGGGATTGGTTATCACATATGTAATGTATAATTTCATCAGCTTTCCAATGCTTGTAAGTTTGAAGACCTGCAACCAAAACTACCGGAGTTTTCGCGATATTTCCGAGTGGATACATTTTTATGAAACACCCTGTATATATATAAACTTGGATACATTAACGTAAACAAACAACATAAGCATGCATGAACGTACATAATACATAAACATAGTAATTCAGGGATGGAGGTTTATATTGATTCTGTCCAATATCAATACCTCTATTTCTCCTCTACTTTCTTGAAGTAGCATTAATTTGATATTACCTCATTCACGAAAGCCACCTCGACTGACCGGTGCTGGAACCCGGTGAAACCGAACAGCAACAAGCCTTGCTTAGCTGGGAGGACTCACCGGGTTCCGGCAAAGACCTGTTTACCTCGACGAGGACCTGCCTTGCCCAATGCCCAACCTGTATGAATGAAAGTGTATCCTGCCTCACTGCCTGGCAAACCTTTCTTGATAGCAACGAGATCGGGACAGCAGACAGTGAGGCAAACACTTGCGATCCTTGCTAACTCGGTTACGTGTGTGCGAAAGTGAGAATGTAAGATTCCCAGGGGCGTAGCTGGGGGGGGGGGGGGGGGGGCAGTCACTTGCTGATTTCAGCAGCGACTACTTTCTGCCTTCTTATTTTTGACCACAGCTAACACACCAAAGCCCTCCTCTCTTCATTTGCTTTTGTATCTCTTCTTCCATTTCTTAGCTGGGAGTGCCGCGACATTTTCTCTTTTGTTCTCTGGTGTTAACGTAAGGTGATGTGCGTCGTTGGGATAGAGTGCGGGGCACTCCTGGTCATCTGTTCATAGGTGGCGGCATAGAAAGGAAAAATATAAGAATATTCGACTGCGCATGCGCAGTAAGGTGCACTGAGCCTGGGCGGAGGCTAACTGCCGAATGACATCATAAAATTCGGTTCCCCGCCCGGGAGGGAAGTGGTTCTCCTCCCCACACGCGGCGGCATATAGATATAGGCTGGACTACGGGGTGGGCGAGAACCACTCAGTGCCGCCTACCAGCACGGTGGTGCCCCTGGTACACCGGCGCGGTGGTGCCCCTGGTACACCGGCGCGGTGGTGCCCCTGGTACACCGGCGCGGTGGTGCCCCTGATACACCGACGCGGTGGTGCCGCTGGTGCACCGGCGCGGTGGTGTCCCTGGTACACCGGCGCGGTGGTGCCCTTGGTTCAAAGAACACCGAATGTGCGCCGCGTAGCAGCGCGGTATGTTTTGCTTTACTTTTTTCTTCTTTTTTTACATTTTTCTCTTTATTTTGGAATTGTTTGCTTTGTTTTTGCTTTATTTTTGCTTTATTTTGGGGGTTTGGTGGTGCCCCTGGTGCCCCCGGCGCGGTAGTGTCCCTTCACGGCCCAAGGGGGGGGGGGGGTCATGACCCCCGTGACCCCCCCGTATCCGCCACTGATGTGGTTGGACTTAGAGAGTGACACTCTGTTGCAGGTTTTACAACGATGGCCTGTGGAGGAAAAAGCAGTCCAACGTGCAGTTCCCGCTGGAAAACCTGGACATGTCGCCATACGTGATCGACAAAGAGGTGATCTATTCAATTAAAGTTCTCCTTATTTTAAAATGATTTTTAATCGACCTTCTTATGGTCACCTATCCAATGGTGAAAACCTGATCTCAATCGGAGCAGTGGTTGCAAAGTTATTAGCTTCCAAAAGCGTCTGTACGGCCGGGTCGGGCCGGTCGAAATGTACCTTTGTCTGGTAAGTTGACGAGAAACCTCACGGACGCTTCGCGCCTGCTCGGTAATAAACCAGTAAAACGCCTTAATCGGCGGTAACCGAGCGGTATCTGTTGCTTCCCAAGGTAACTTAATAACTCCTGGGACAAACTCAAAAAGTTGTATTAAATTGTTCATGATCTCCTTTCTCTAATCCGCCAAAGGGAGTACGTTCTGAGCCATGCTTCATTACCAAGCGGGCGCGAAGAGCCCGTGAGGTTTCTCGTCAACTTACTAGACAAATTTACATTTGACCCGACCCGGCCCGGCCATACAGATGCTTTTCGGAAGCTAATAACTTTGCAACCACTGCTCCGATTGAGATCGGGTTTTCACCATTGGATAGGACCATCAAATCAATTTTGATTGTGTTATGGTGCGTTCTGATAGGGGTGGTACCACAGCGCGTGGCACCCGCAGACGTCGAAATGAACAAAAATAATTATTGATAAAAAATTACTTAATTTATCTAAGCATTCGTTTTGTATACGCTGAAGCATGCAGCGCTCAGGACGTACTCCCTTTTGGCGGATTCGAGAAATGAGATCATGTACCATTTAATAAAACTCAATTTTTATGTTGGCATGCATGGAGGCCTGGCAATTTTTCTGGGGACTAAAAGGGCTATGTGTTACTACCACGTGTGCTCCCGTACCGTTTCATATTTCAAACCTGTTTTAGCTTTTCCAGTGTGCGCCCGCTCGGTCATCGCCCAAAAAGGCATTTTACTGGTCGTATAAATTAATGCTTACACAAATCAAGCCATTTTTTTCAATAAATATTTCTGTTCATTTCGACGTTTGCATGTGCCACGCGCTGTGGTACCACTGCATCCCTATCAGAACGCACCACACCAACATAAAAATTGATTTGATGGACCTATCCAATGGTGAACACCCGATCTCAATCGGAGCAGTGGTTGCAAAGTTTTTAGCCTCCGAAAGCGTATGTACGGCCGGGTCGGGCTGGGTCAAACGTAAATGTGTCTAGTAAGACCAGTAAAACGCCTTTTTGGGCCATGACCGAACGGGTGCTAAAACAGGTTTGAAATATGAAACGGTACGGGAGCACACGTGGTAGTAACACATAGTCCTTTTAGTCCTTTTAGTTGCGAGGCCTCCATGCATGCCAACTTAAAAATGAAGTTTTACTAAATTGTTCATGATTTCCTTTCTCCAATCCGCCAAAAGGGAGTACGTCCTGAACGCTGCATGCTTCGGCGTATAAATTAATGCTTAGATTAATAATAATATTTTTGACCAAGAATGATTTGTGTTCATTTCGACGTTTGCGTGTGCCACGCGCTGTGGTACCACCCCTATCACTTATCAGAACGCACCTTACCAAGATCAAAATTTATTTGATGGTCCTATCCAATGGTGAAAACACGATATCAATCGGAGCAGTGGTTGCAAAGTTATTAGCTTCCGAAAAGCGTCTGTATGGCCGGGTCGGGCCGGGTCAAATGTAAATTTGTCTAGTAAGTTGACGAGAGACCTCACGGGCGCTTCGAGCGATGTTCGTCTTTATGTATTACCGAGCGGGCGCTTCGCGCCCGCTCGGTAATAAATAAAGATGAACATTTTGTAGATCAATCACACCAAATTACACTCCCAAGATCACGCTCCATGATAGCATATTATTGTTCTTAGCAAATACGTATATAAATAAATAAACACGAACAATTTTTGTTTAAAGTCACACGAAATCACACTCCCATCCTGATATGACACGCCACGATGACATATATTGTGGCATATGCTGTAAATGTCTATTATTGTGCCGTGTATGTGAATGATGTGTCATTTCTATTGCAATACATCTGACGAAGGGCTGTGCCCTAATGCAATGTAAAACAAAGTTTAATTTCTTACTTTGGTACATTCAAGAAGGTCGATTAAACAAACATTTTAAATTATATTCATGCTCTTTGCACAAGCACTACGAGAAAAAAAAAGTTATCCTTAGTTGTATTCCATTTCAAGTGGGGTTTTGTGAACATTTCTTCTTCCTTGCTGGTGAATAAAACTTTCCACGATTATTATTTGTAACTTTCGTGCGCTACTTTGTTCTTTATAATTTCATGTTTGCCAGTGTGTGAAAAGTAGCGGCGCGTTTCTCTGGCATTTAATTAAAATATGCACAATTCTACTTGTGAAGATAATGATTCTAGACATATTTATCTAGACATAAGACGTGAGATACAGAAAACGTATGTGTGTTAGTGAAGTGCTGAATCATGTTCAAGTATTACAACGCATTGCATAGCGATGGTACTGCGCATCGCTGTATTACCAGCCGATCTCCGCTCTGCATATGCCCCCCCCCCCCCCCCCCAATCCACCTCACGACAACGGGTCCGTGTGCCTCCCTCCTCTTCTGCAGGCGCGGTACCGTCACCACAAGTACCACCTGTACGGCGTGGTGAACCACTTCGGCTCAATGGAGAGCGGCCACTACACGTCCTTCTGTCGCGGCGTCACCTCGGGCCGCTGGCACAAATTCGACGACCACGAGGTGTACCAGCTGAACAGCGGCGGCGTGCAGAGTTCGGCCGGCTACATCCTCTTCTACTCGGCCATCGACAGCCGGGTGTAGCGACCGGTGAGAGCAGGCGGCCGAGCGCCGGCGCCGGACGGAGGGGCTGGCTGAGGCTGGCTGGTGGCGGCGCCAGTGCCAGTCGGCGGCTGTGGCCTGCCGGTAGGGGCCGGTGTGTGTGTGTGTGTGTGTGTGTGTGTGTGTGTGTGTGTGTGTGTGTGTGTGTGTGTGTGTGTGTGTGTGTCTGTGTGTGTGTGTGTGTGTGTGTGTGTGTGTGTGTGTCTGTGTCTGTGTCTGTGTCTGTGTCTGTGTCTGTGTCTGTGTCTGTGTCTGTGTCTGTGTCTGTGTCTGTGTCTGTGTCTGTGTCTGTGTCTGTGTCTGTGTCTGTGTCTGTGTCTGTGTCTGTGTCTGTGTCTGTGTCTGTGTCTGTGTCTGTGTCTGTGTCTGTGTCTGTGTCTGTGTCTGTGCGTGCGTGCGTGCGTGCGTGCGTGCGTGAGTGTGTGCCGTGTGTGCCGTGTGTGCCGTGCGTGCCGTGCGTGCCGTGCGTGCGTGCGTGCGTGCGTGCGTGCGTGCGTGCGTGCGTGCGTGTGTGTGCCGTGTGCGCCGTGTAAATGGGCCGCGAGATCTCGTCGATGCCGAGTGTTATCTCCTTGTGTTTGTCGATACGTACAAACTCAGACATGCCGCCAACCGAGACGTCATGCATTGAACTGAAAGCGCATTGATATTACCTTTGCGTCGAGAAGATGATACATAATTATTATAAATAATTTTGCATCCTCTGTATTACTGTCCAGGAGTTGCTGCTTGCTTTTCACGTGATCTAAAGGCCATATTCAGACTGTCACCTTCTTTTGGGTCTTGTTAAACTTTTGGCCCCACAATCACCCGCACGATACCGCACCGTCCTGCCTCGTCACCGATTAACGGTGACTCTTTTTTAGATGATGTGCCTGCTTGTCAGAGGTTCATCCTAGGAGCATATCGTGCTGGATGCTGTTCGTCGCCGTCGGAGCCGCACAGTTCCTCGCTCGGCCGCCAGGCGGCTCTGCTGCGGCCCGTGCAATACACTGGTCGGTCTGGGCCGGCGCCTGACCGCTCTGGGTCCGCCTGCGACGTCTTCCTGCCGCCGGGCACGGCGGGTTGACTCTGAGCGACCTCCAGGTCCCGGTCCCACGGCGGAACACTCCGAGCTCGACACGGTGGTCAGAGTGGACGCCCGCTGTCGCCGACTCCCCCCCCCCCCCGCAGACGGCGGGGTCGCATCTGCGAGTCTCCCAGAATGTGCTGCGCGGCGAGTTCCCTTGAGTACCGTGTACCGGTACAACCTCGTGATGCGTCCCTGCGGTACTGCCGTGCGGCGAGTTCCCTTGAGTACCGTGTACCGGTACAGCCTCGTGATGCGTCCCTGCATGTACCGTGTACTGGTAGGTACCGCCGCGCGGCGAGTTCCCTTGAGTACCGTGTACCGGTACAGTCTCGTGATGCGTCCCTGCGGTACCGCCGCGCGGTGTTCCCGTGTGTAGCGGTACTGTTGCGCTGTTACTCGTGCGCCGTTACTGCTGCGCTGTGCCAGGGTGTCCCGGTAGTGCTGTGCTGTTTCCGAGTGTACCTACCGATACTGCTGCGCGCTGTTCTCCCGTATGTAACGGTACTGCTGCGCTGTGCCGCAGAGTACATCGGCACTGCTGCGCTGTTATTGTGTTCCGCCACTGCTGCGCTGTTTTCCCGTATGTACGGATATCGGCGCTGTGTTCCAGCGTGTACCCGTACCGTAACCAGGCTGTGTGTGAGTGTGTGTGTGGCGTGCCTCACCGGGCCGGCTGACGGCGTTATGTAATGGTTGGCACGGCGCCGCGGCCGTGCGCGCCGTGCCAGTTGGCACTGTGCCGCGGCGCAGCTGCGACAGGTGGCACGCCGCCGCGTGACCCGACACTGACGACCGCTGGTTACGTCGAGACGCTGCCACCCAGCACGGCTAGACGCGCCGAGTGACTGACGCGACGAGTCACCGGCCCGCGACCGCGATCGAGGCTTCGCCGGCACCTCCGCGCGATGATGGCATTTACTCGAGACTGGACCAGTTGGCCGTTCAGCAGCGCTCGCATTTATTCTAGAAGTCGACCAGCTAGGCTGAGGTGGAGACTGATCAGCGGCGGGTTAGTCCCGTCTGTGATGCACCCACTATGATATGTGTATATACAATATAATGTGATAGCCCACCTGCGCGGTCACCTCATGTGAGACGGAACTGACTGGAGCCCGTATCGCGCCTGCTGTCCTCTCTAACATAAAATATCACACCGACACCGCATACACCGTTCGAAGCACCGTTCGGAGCGCAGCGCGAGCCTCGCTGGACGCCGCACCACGCACCTCCACTGCCTGCCCGGGCCGGGGGAGCCGCTCAGTCGCCGCCTATCGAGCGGCTGCAGGACTGAGCCCGCAGCCCGGCCCGGCTAAACTACGAGTCACGTCTGGCGAGCGGCCGCCGTCACAGCAGCAGTTAGACGCCGGTGCTGGCCATGCCGGGCTCCTCCTTCTTGGCGATGCCGGACAGCAGCTTCTTGATCTCCGCGATCGCCAGGCCGGGGTTCAGACCCTGCCGATCAGACACAGAAGTGGTGTCAGCTGACGCACAGTCCGCTCACTAATCAGCCTACGAGTCAGCTTTGTTGCGAACCACGAATGTTACGCAATGTGCGTCACCAAGAACCGGCGGTACGGGCCGCGCCCATCACCCAAGGTCGTGAGTTAGAACACTTATCGACTGACCGGGAATCGACCGGGGATCACGCACTCTGCGAACGCAGCGAACAAGAGCTGACGGGAATAGGTTCTATGCAGGCGACTGCAGTCTGATGCGAAATACAACATGCGCGCGCGCGCCACGCACACGCACACGCACACGCACACGCACACGCACACGCACACGCACGCACACACATTCATATGGATGAACTGAGGGTTGGGGGGGGGGGCACGGGTTTCCGGGCGTTGCTTAATCGCCGCGCGGACCGACCTTGGGGCACGTCTTGGTGCAGTTCATGATGGTGTGGCACTTGAAGACGGAGTAGGGGTCGCGGATGCGGCTCAGCCGCTCCTCGGTAGCCGTGTCGCGGGAGTCGA
>JAXIVJ010002086.1:37500-92500 GCA_036785665.1 Chirona hameri
GAACCCTAGCCATGTCATCCCTAGTTATAAACAGCCAACACTGGTGGCATTGCTGATGTAGTGATATCATCAGTGTTCATGCTCATTTCTGCTTTACCATCTCATGCTTCTAGTGAACTGTTAAAATGGTAAACTGAAAGACTCTTGTCCCTGCCATGTGGTCAGCCTGTCAGTCAGTCAATAAGTTGTCTGATGTATATACAGTGCATGGTTAGGTTTTGTCTACAAAATGGTCTAGGGGGCTGGGGGGGGGGGGCGACAGCCCCCCGTTAGGGCTGCAGTGAGCCAATGTGAGCAGAGCGTTCTAAACGTGGGTCCCTGCGACCGTAATTGCTGTAAAGGTTAGGCCAGGTTTGATTGTTATTACAATTGTTTCCACCATCACTGCTGCCTGAGAATGCCTCTGCCCCCTCCATCATTGCCTGAAGACCCTCTGTTCCTCCGTCCCATGAATGTAGGGACATATCAGAAATCATCTGGAACTCTCCGCAGTGAGAAATGGCATTTTGAAAATGTCCTTTAGAGTTTCTGCGGTTACATATGGCAGATTGTGTGACGCCTGTGCTAGTAATACCATGGATGAGAGATACCTGGATCGGCAACTCTCTGTTGGCACCTTTGATGTTGGCGACCGCGCCGGCAACCTGGTTTCCTATCTGTCGTGCCTATCCTAAGCCGGGAAGAAGAGATATGATAGCCTGCCAAATTGCATTAAACGATCAGTGAGTGCCGCAGGTACCGTGAATGTGTCACGTGAACGTGAATATGCACGTCAAACTAAATTGGTAAGCATTAAGCCGCTGCGGTTCCTAGCTGTCGTTGGTCGGCCATGGGCAGTAATTCGCTGTTTTCCTGATCCAGGTATTTCCTGATCCTGATCCAGGTATCTCTCATCCATGGTAATACCCAGGGCTGTATAAACTAGGTAGAACACTCCGGCCGAAAAAGTGGTGGCAAACACTAATTTAGTAGCGGCGACCCCGGAGTCGCTGTGACGTAGAAGGCGGGGGACGCGGCCGGCCGGCCGCCGTACACAACATTAGTGCGCGCGTGCCTGAAGCTTAGATCGCGCTTAGTTTCTTTGTTTACCGGTCAATTGCAAAACTTAGATTATGTAATCTGTCACAAATCAACCGCTCTGCCGGATGCCTCTAAAAAAATGCAATTAGACAAATATTTGTTGTTATATGTGCGCAAAGTTCAACGATTAGGTACGGCCAGGGCGGCCGTACCTTATGCGTACCTGCCCCGGCCGACCGCCGCTCCAAACGATGATAAGTGTATTTTGATGACATTACCCGGCGTGGAAAATGTGAATGTATCGCAATGAATTGCCTAGGGAGACATAAAGCCTCACCAAATATATTGTATTTGTTTGGCATTGTTATTCCTTCTCGTGACATATTACAGGCGCGGATCCCGATTTCGGTTAGGGTGGCGCGGATCCAAGATTTCGGCCACATACAAAAAGTTGCGCCCTACGCACGCTTGGCGGGCGCGACATGGGCGCGACCCGGGCTCGGGGGGGGGGGGCTTCGGGCTCCCTAGCGCCCCCTAGACTTTTCTTATAGCTGAATCTTTGAGAAATTTATCAAATGGTATAGGATCTGAATCGTGATCTTGATCAACTTTTTGGCATGTCAGTCGTTGCTGCACCCCCGACGGCGCAAAAAGGCATCTTGCTATGTCCTGTAACTCATAAGTCACATTATTATCATTGATTGTATGGTCATTTATAGACACTTGTCAATTTGTGTTCATTAGTGCAAGCCACAGGTCCACAGCACAGGACCAGTAACATTAGGTACTACTCAGTGGCGGCGGATTAGGGGTGGGGGGGGGGGGGGGAGAGGGGGCAGCTGCCCGCCCACTCAAAAAGTTTGGGGGGCAAACATATGATTTTGCCTCCCCCATAAATTTGTAAGAGGGACCCTCCAAGAAGTTGGCTCGATTTTTCCTTTTGACCGAAACAATGGCTCAGGGCCCTGATGTGCCCCCAGCTAGCCTGAGGGGCCTTCTAAGGCCGACAGAAGGCCCTCAGTCGGCCTGAGGGTGACCCTCGGTAGGCCAGGAGGGGCCCTCAGAAGGCCTGAGACTTCAACATGGGCCTGTCCGACGTTTTTTTTAGACCATTTAGAGGCCCTGAAAAATATAGTGGCCTAAATCTGAGGAGATACCATTTCACTGCATTTTTTGTTAGCCCCCTTTGGCCGTGGGAGGGGCCCTTATGCCGAGTGGGCCCCCTGGGTTTCCTTGCCCCTCCATCCGTAAATACGATCCACCGCCACTGGTACTACTCAGAATGGTGTCTCAAAACCTAAGTAATACCAATATCAGTCACATTGGTATGGATTTTCTAGTCTGTTTATATAAGGTGACATAATCTATGGGTTTACATCCTTGAAAAATACCAAAATATTGCTAACCTACTCCTACAGCCTCCTATGTCGACAATTCAGATGTCCTCAGCAAAGAACGCACATTTTGGGTGTAAATTCTAAGCTTATGAGGTATTCTGGGAAAATACTGCTATGTCGACCGATACAATTATTATTTCAACTTTCATATACACCTTTAAATATTGTCTTACGCTTCATAAAACTAAGTAAATGTATAAAAATGCATACACACACACGCCCGTACATTGCCAGCAAACCAATATAGCGAACCCGTTAAAATGTAAAGAAATGATTTTTCCCCCGTTTCACGTCATCACAACCTGACCAATCACTGTCGAGCTTGCTCAAGACTGATTGGTCAATACTAGCTGATAGCCAAATATAGCTTATGAGCAGATTCGATAAACACAGCCATGATGCTGGAAGTTGCTCGCGGTTGTCACACTTTATACCAATGTTGAAGGAGCGGAGTACACCCCCTGGTAATACCAGTCGGTTGAACTATGGTAATCTGGACCCATTTTTGGAACTATTCCATCTTTGGAACACATACCCAAAAATGGGTATGATGCTTCAGAAAATGGGTATGCTCCATAACGCTTGTTCCAAGAATGGGCACGCTCATTCCAAAAATGGGTACGGAAACGCCAGAAACAAACTTCACAACTTTAATGTTAACCACAATTGATTGGTGCATCGACGCATTGTGTCAATGAGACGATATCAAACTCAGTACCCGACTGGAAAAAATACACGCTTTCATCAACATGTCCAGCGTAATTCGGCGATTGCGCTGGAAATTTCAGCGCACGTCCAGCGTAATTCGTCGATTGCGCCGAAAATTTCGGCGCACGACCAGCGTAATTTGGTGATTGCGCCCGAAAATTTCCCCGCACGTCCAGCGTAATCTCATCCAGCAAAAGTTTGCAGCACAGACCCCCCCCCCCCCCCCCCCGAGATTCAGGTTCCATCCTTCAAGGCCGCACGACTGGGTCCACTGGTCCACGACTGGGCTGCACCTGCCAGGAGCCTCACCATTGAATTCACAATTCAGTCGGGGACACTATGGTTAAATTTTAGGTTTTCGGAAACTTCCATTTTTGGAAAGTGCGTTCCCATTTATAGAAGTAATTTCCCCCAACAACAACAAAATCCTTAAAGGCGGAAAGTCGGGGGAGCTGGCGAAACAGGTGGCTTCCACCATCGCTGAGCACCTGCCAGCTGTGGACAAACGGTACTGGGTGGGGGTCAGCGGTGACGGTCAGTACCAAAGCAAAGGGTTCACAACCGCCGTTCTGGGCGAGGGGGTGGAGCAGCCAGAGTGGTACTCCGTGCTCTGGGACGGCGCTCACTGGATAGACCTTGCCATGAAAGACAGGGGCGGATCTAGCCGTGGGTTGGGGGGGGGGGGGCAAATACAGTGGCGTATTTCCAAAAAGTTGTTGAGTTGAGTGGGGGGGGGGGGGGGCGGCGGGCAGGGGCGTGGCCGATTTTTTTTTGTGTGGGGGTCGGCTAATATGACAGGAAAAATGTACCCCCATTTGTATGCGTGTGCGTTTGCAGCATTTTTAATGCGGTTTCCATGTTATATAGTAGGTAGGTATTTGTTATTTAGCGCCACGAAATTTTACGGGTTTGCCTGATAAACCCCAGAAATATGGGCCTTGTAGAGGATAAAAACCTAAAATGTTATCCATTCAATTCACCGTTACCACGAACCGAAGGCTTCGTCATGACGATGGCCACTGATGTGACGCCGCGAAGCGGCGTGCAAATTTTAATTTTAGGTCGTGGAAAACGAAATTGTAATATTGGAACCAGACCGTGAGAGAGGAGTCAAGCCTCAGGTAACTTGTATTCCTGGTTGCACATCTCGTTATGATGACAAACATTGAACAAATATTGAAATTTTACAGGTTTGCCTGATAAAACTCAGAAATATGGGCCTTGTAGACGTAGAGGATAAGAAGCTAAAATGCTACTCATTCAATTCACCGTTACAACGAACCAAAGACGATGACGATGGCTTCGTTATGACGATGGCCACCGATGTGACGCCGCGAAGCGGCGTGAAAATTTAAATTTTAGGTCGTGAAAAACGAAATTTTGATATTGGAACCAGACCGTGAGTGGAGCCAAACCTCAGGTAACCCCTATTCCTGGTGCACATCTCAGTATGATGAAAAATATTTAAATTAAGTAGTTTTTCATATACATTTTCAAAAGATAGTAAATCACGATGACCGGTGGCAGTCAGCGCTCAATGGTACATATGATAATAACTGTATACATTACATATGAACTGACTGCAACAAACAACTGGTAACAGTGCAAACGGTTTAAAAGCAGCAAGAGGCAGAACGACTTTTCCGCGCATAAATGGTCCCTGTAGATCTTGAGGAGGCTGGGGCGAGATGGCTTGGGGAGATGGTCCTGGCCTGGTCCCACTATTAGGCTCTTCGGTCCCGCAAGTTGGGCACCGCTGGAGCAGCTTCCGGGAGCCGATGTCCGCGTCTTTGCGTTCGCGTCGCCTTTTTCGGAACTCGGCAGACTAGCTAAACATGTAGCCTGCTTGAAAGTTAATATTGTATGAAGGGAGTGGGCCCTGGGGCTAGCAATTAGGTACCGCTAAGGAGAGCCTCTGCCAAACACTTAATGAATTTATTTTACCATTTTCCAATTTTTGTATAAGCAATTGCAAATTTTGTATCATGCCGCGAAGCGGCGCGAAATTTGCAGGTTTTTTCAATGTGGATAGCTGGATTTTGACTGCTACAAAGGCAATGTTTACAACTGTACATCCAACCATTGGGGGGGAGTCATAGTTTCAGGACTTTTGGGGCGGGGCATGGCCCCTTGCCCCCCCCCCCCCCCCCCTCCTGGATCCGCCTGATACTCTGCACTGAAAGACGACGACACCCTGATGCCGAGGCTGACGCGGCACTGTGAGGCCTTCCACACGCTGACTTCACATTTCTATGTGTTAAAGGGACATTGCCACCTCACAGACCAATATGGAGTTTTTGGTGTGTATCGGTCGATTAAGCGTGCCAATTTCACCTGCAAAATTTGGTTCCCGAAACTCCCACCAATAGATAAAAAAATACATTTGCACCACTCATGCTTGCCAAGCATTCGTAAAATTGGAGTCGCAACATCACTATTTAGAATCACTTCTTTGCTGACTGTTATTTTCCTTTGAATGTTGAAAACTCAACATCACCATTATGTCAGTACACTTTAAAATTAAAAAGCGTATGCAGTTAATTATATTTTCAACAACCTTAGCCTCTTTCATAATAAAACCTATATCTGACCTATATCTTATAACACAGATAAGACTTTTCACGGTCAAGTCTCAGCGAATTTGTACGCTTCGGCTTTGGGCGGGCGCCAATACCATAGCCAAACTGGATGAGAGCGGCCATCATGAATCTAGTACTGAGCACAGCTGGGACCAACATTTTGGAGTCAGAAATAAATAAAAAATGTTTTGCTGATACACTGCTGTAGGTGCTGCAGGAGCAAGTTTGAGCTTGAGCATACATGATTGTTGATCCCCACCATTAATTTAAGTTGCTTTTTAGAAATCTTCCGGAGGTGGCAATATCCCTTTAACAGGTGTTATGCATGCTGTGTACCACCCAATAAATTTTGGTGCAACGGCCATTGCACAAAAAAATTGCTGGCGTTCCAGTGTAGTGAGTGTATTTTTCCCAGTCGGGACTCAGTACCCTTGATTCTATTGATGTGTGCATTACGGAAATACATTGTCCAACTTTTTTCCCGCCCTGAGATCGTGAAACTTCAATACAATTTGAAAAATTGTATTGAAGTTGCACGATCTCAGGGCGGGAAAAAAGTGTTGCCCCAAGATTGTGCAACTTCAATAAAATTTGAAAGCAACCTTGGATTTTTGTAATGCTCACACTATCAATAAAGTTAAGGGTGCTGAATCTGATGACGTCATTGGCACATTGCGTCGACGCACCAATCAATGTGTGGATCACATTTAGTCATTAAGGTCTATTTCCGTACCTATTTTTGGAACGAGCGTACACATTTTTGGAAGTAGCGTTTCCATTTTTGGTACAGTGTTCCAAAAATGGAATGTTCCAAAAATGGGTTCAGATTACCATAGTTTACCCGACTGATACCAAAGTGGGTTTGGATTTATGACAATGATGCTGATACACAACTTTGATTGCAGAAGTTGATTCCTACTAAGCTCAAGCATTAAATGGCACCACTTCTGATGAATGCATTTGATTCAGCATTTCACTTAAAGCGCATTATCCTCCGCAAAAGACGCGAAAAAGATACAAAGTTAATCAAATCTTACCAGACTCTGGCCGCATATCAGGCCCAAGTTTCCAGCCAGCAGGCCAGACTTAACAACAGCAGCACTCATTTTATAGAATTGACACTAAAGTAGACGGGAAATCCCGGACTTTGAGCACCAGAAACGAGGAACCCCACTCCACCAGTCGGAAAATTGTCGTGAGAAATTTCGCCGAATATGCCCTTATTGAGGGGGGTCCGCTCCGCCTATTTAACATGGGGAAAAAGGGCGACAAATATTAGCAACGTCCGCAGCTTGGTCTTGTTCACGCATCTGCTCATGAGCCAGGTTTTGCTGCCAACAGCTTTTTGGCCAATCAGCGTCTGACACTCTCCACGCTCATTGGTCGACGGCTGATGACGAGGATGAGGGTCAGAATAGCCGAACATCATTTGCTTACGTAACGTTAATTGCATGGCGCCGTGCGGAGGGCATGGGTGTCTAGGAGCTTTTCGAGGATGTTTTCCTAGTTTGAGAAAACGTTGAGTTATACAAATGTATATGTGAAAGTTCAATTAATTCTGATGCGATGTAACGCGACGTATTTACTATTTAGAGACCGCACGGGGCGGGAGAGCTCCTGCCACGTACAGCGCCCTGGCGCGTGCGTTGCCAGGCAACTAGAGTTGCAGAATTCTGGTCCCAGCGTCCCAGCGCTGGGACCATACCTGGTCACGGCCGTGACTGAAGCTGTGACTGGCAAGGCCAGCGCCATAGGGTTAGCATTGCAGCGCCGTGACTAAAGCTGTAACTTGCCGGCTCATGCCGTGGCCGTGACTGGGCTGTGACCAAAGATCTCGGATTTTCTGCACTGGTCTCCGCAGGCAAAAACACATTGCGTCTCGCCGCGGCACCCACTAGCGGATCCAGGGGGAGGGGGGTATGGCGGCCATGCCCCTCCCTCTGAAAAACTTCTAGACAAACCTGAAATCGGCGCAAAATTGACACATTTCCTGATATAGAACAAAATCCAAGCAACTTTTACTTAGGAAAGTTTGTTATAAATCAGCTATCAATGCATAAGCAAGCGAAATCCGATGAGTTTTCAGAATTGTGTGAGACTTTTTGGAATCCCCCCAAAAAACGTCCCCCTTCCCCCACCACCACCGTTCTGGATCCGCCAATGGCGGCGCCTGGTGGGCCGGCGTCGGCTGGAGACGCGGTGAGCGGGCGGGATGGTGTGGTGTGGAGACGCGGGCAGGAAGTGTAATTTTAAACAGTTACTTTGAATTGCTTGAATGCATTTGACAATCAACTTATCTAATCAGATTTTCATGAAACTCGTCAAAAAAGATGAGAATATCTATTTTGTGGGTATGCTTTGGCCTTTGCCAAGAACTGTCAGACGTTATCATCGCAAATTGTCAACTGTTATATCAGCAACTTTGTTTTATTTATCAGGTAAGCCTAGTGCAATTTTTCCTTAGCCATAATATGGGCCGCATGATTTAAATTCATACTATTTGAGTGTTATCACTGTTTGAGTATTGTATGTGGTGGCTGTCCGGTCTGCCATCGTGAGCCCAAGGACGGTTAACTTTGCCGGCCCAAAATGTAAATAGCTTGAGTCCGATGACAATTTTCTCAACGGCATAAGATACATCGTTCAATTTGTGACAGATTGTTATCTTAATTGTAACAATAGGTCGGCAAATGAGGAAATCAGGCGACACACACCGGAGGAACGTGCGCGTTGGCGTTTTACGTACGGCGGTCCGGCCGGAATCGCCGGTCAGTGGAATTTGCCGGCCCATAATTAAACAAAAAAATTGGGTTGCATTGCGATTTTTCCAAAGTCATCCAATACATCGCTTAATTTGTGGTATATAGATATCTTAAGTGTAACAATCGGCCGGTAAACGAAGAAATCAAGCGGGGGAAAAAACGGGGGGAGTACGCGACCGGCCGGAATCACCGGGCAGCAAAGTGTTCCGGCCCATAACTTAAAAAGTTTGAGTCGGATTCCAATTTTCGCAACGACACCCAATACAACGCTTAATTTGTGGTAGATAGACATCTTAAGTTTAAAAATCAGCCGACAAACAAAGGAACCAAGCGACAAAAAAGCGGGATGGGTCTACGCGTTAACCCTACGTAGGCGACCGGCCGGCCGGCCGCGAGACCCTCATCCGCGTCACAGCAGCTGCGGGGTCGTTGCAACTAAATTACGAGTTGTCGCCATTTTTTCGGCCGGAGCGGTCTACCTGGTTTACATAGCCTTGCCTTATTGTTATGCAACCGACTCTGCCAAGGCAAAGGGAAGGTGCTGCCATCAGACAGGTGTATTACATAACCGGTAAAATCGACAAAAGTCAGTCGCAAATCCTTTCTACATACGGACAAAATTAAACCATTTTCAATCAGAATTTTGACAACATTTAATTCGAAGCATAAAACTTTTTAGAGAATGGGAATTTGAGTTAGAATTACTATATTTTAATACGCTAGAAAATATTTGTTTGCTTTCAGTCCTTACGCAGAAAGGACAGTAATTGGCGCAAAGGAAGAAGTTGACTGCTGTTTTGTGTATGTAATTTGTTTTTTTATGGGAGAAATCTGTTTCTAAATCACGTGTGACACACGTTCTAAAATCGTAGTTTCTTTCCGCATCGAGTTTACCTCTTGTACGGCCTTGGAGTTTATATAAATTATTATACGGCCTTCCATAAATGTGATTGATGAGTGGCATACATGAGTTGTTTTACATTGTATCTTGAAGTGCATGAGCCTGAAACTCTATTCCCTTTTTACTTTTGCCACACAAAACAGGCAAGCAATTTTGTCAAGTCAATGTAGCAGGCACGTAGCTATCAGGGGGGGCGGGGCACACCAGTGGCAGATCAAACTTTGCTCCAGTTGTTGATGCTAGGGGGGGTCGGTCATCAGCACAGTAACATTTTATCTAGTGTAAACTGTTTTTTTCAGAAGGGCATGCCCCCAGTGCCATCCAAAGCCTTAATGTAATCCATCCAAAACCTTAAGATTGTGACTAATATCACAAAGTGCTCTCAAAGGTATAATGCATCTCCTGCATAAGCAAAAGTGAAATTGTAAGCAAAGGTCAAGCCTCAAGGTCAGGTCACAAAAGGTCACATGTCTATGAAAGCCATGTGGCACATGTATGGGTTATTTTACATATATAATTAGATAGTAGCAGCCATTTTTACAACCTGAGCCCATATAATGGCCCTCAGGTCAAGGTCAGGTCACAATAAGGACAATATTTGAAATTGATTCATCTAAATAAAAAAGGTACATTTCTAGACCAGCTTTGTTTATAAATGCAGCGGTGACATTTATTTGACTATCTGGTCACTAAAAGCAAAAAAGTGAAACTTCAGAAAATGATATCATGAGTTACTTAAAGGAACTATCCCACCTTAACATTCAATTTGAGTTGAGATAGCCATGTTGATGGCTTGGCATTGAAATTAAGCATGTCAGCAGTTAAAACAACCACAATGATCTAATCAAAAAGATATTCAAGTTTTATTTTGACATCTGTAAAACATAAGGCCCATGTGTATTTGAATAGGCCTCTAAACCATCAGTGTCGTCTCTCTTTACCCAACTGGTAATGATAGTAGACTTGTTTTAAGGTTAGCCTTCAAACATTTGTCTTTCATTTCTTAATCCCCAGGTGGTTCGCTATACACAGCATGGATTTAGGAAGGGCCGTTCTTGTTTAACTAATCTTCTGGAGTTTTTGGATGTTGCAACAGATAGCTTTGATCAGGGTAAACAGCTAGATGTAGCTTTTCTTGATTTCAGTAAAGCATTTGACAAAGTCCCCCATACAAGACTGGGGTTGCAACTTAAAATTCATGGGATCAGGGGCAAGATTTTGGATTGGATAGAAACGTGGCTTTCAGGACGCCAGCAAAGGGTTATATTGAATGGGTGCCAATCACAATGGAAGGAGGTTCTCAGTGGGGTTCCACAGGGCTCAGTCCTGGGCCCATTGCTTTTTATAATATTTGTGAATGCAATTGAGAACAGTATAGACAGCAAAGTCTTGAAATTTGCAGACGATCTAAAAGTTGTCAGGATTATTAGAGGAAAACATGATCAGGATGTTTTTCAATCAGATCTGGACAAGCTAGTTGAGTGGTCTGAAGCATGGCAGATGAAATTCAATTTGAGTAAATGTAAGATTATGCACGCTGGACGGGTTAGCAGTAAACATAGGTATGAAATGGGTGGGCAGAAAATGGAGCAGATTGAAAAGGAAAGAGATTTAGGTGTTGTGGTAAACAATAGACTATCAGCGTCAGACCAGGTTGTAGAAGCTAGGAAAAAGGCACTTAGAATGCTAGGGGCCATAAACAGAAATGTTTCCTACAAGAGTGAAAAGGTAATAACAAAACTGTATTGTGCATACGTTAGACCACATTTGGAGTATTGTGTACAAGCCTGGTCTCCAACATATGAGAAAGATTGCTGGTTGTTAGAAAGAGTTCAAAGAAGGGCAACAAAAATGGTTAATTGTCTTGGTAGTTTACCTTATGAAGATAGATTAAAGAAATTGGTTATGTTTTCACTTAGATATAGAAGGCTAAGAGGAGATCTAATTGAAGTCTTCAAATTTGTAAATAGTCAGCATTCTGGATATTTAAAGGGTATGTTTGAGTTCAATAGGGAAAATCGAGGTAGAGGTCATCAGCATAAACTCATTATGAAACAAAGTAGGACTAGGCTATGACAGTCATTTTTCAGTAGAAGGGTTGTAGGACATTGGAATATGCTACCAGGGGATGTCACTGATGCAGTGACACTTGCTTCCTTCAAAATTAGATTAGATAAATACTTTACAGAGAAGGGATTAGTTCATAAATACTTGTGGGATTAGCCTTCTTTTATGCAGGTAGAGTAAGGTGATTTGAAGGGGCGAGACTGGTGGAGGGGGGGGGTGGGGTGGGGTGGGGTGGGGTGCAACCTCGGATGGGTCCAAGAGGCTCTTTGTTGCACTTTTCTTTTATGTCTTTATGTCTTTGTCTTTATGTCATTAGAGGCTAACACTATCAGCTGGAGTTGATTCAGCAGTTGGCCGCCAGGGACCACTAGTGAGTCAGGGTGTTATGGCGTCGCAAGCAAATGGCACCAGTTAAATATTAAATGCTAAATATTTATTTATTTATAAATAAATCCATCAATATTTAGTGGTACCATTTGTTTGTGACATAACACCCTTGCTCACTAGCGGTCCCTGGTGACCAACTGCTGCAACAACTCCAGCTGATAGTGCTAGCCAATCTAGACACTGGGTGGTTCACTGTTTTTCTGTGCAATAGATGTCAACAAAAAATTGTCCCATACATTTGGCAGCACAAAGGATTTCCCTTATTTAAAAAAAGCATCTGACATCACCAACCCAACTTTCCGCTTAAAACTAAAAGTTGAATATCTTCCAAGATAATTTTTTTGGGGGAAAAAAGTTTACGAACATTTTCAACTGACCTCACCTGACATGAAGACACACAATTAAGTGTGATTCGACAACTTTCAAAAAGGTGGGACAGTCCCTTTAATACTTATACTTAGGGAGCCATAAGTCAGTAAAAAATGCAGATATTGCTTTGAAATTTGGCTTGGGTATCGTCCATACTTGGTTCTCTAATATATCTTCCGGTTTTTTAGATTTTTTTTAAAATATGATTTTGTGGAAATTCTTCTGAAAAAGTAAGTTTTGAATTTTTTGGGGTAAAATAACAAAAAGTTTGAAAATCCGAGATGTCATTTGGAAGAGAATGTCATTTCCTTTCTTTTTACGTTGTTTATTTGTAATTTGCATCAAAAGTCGATTTTCTACGATTTTGCCAACATTTATCGTTTTTTCCCCCAAAAATGCCGTGACATGACCGTCATTAAAACATCATTATCTCCCAAAGTACTACATCAAGTTCACTGAAATTTGGTGAGAAGACGTAGAATTGATGTAGCATAAGGTACTGAAAGTTTCATGTCGATATCTATCATAGTTGTCAAGTTATTGAGAAAATCCGGGAAGAGGGCAGGTTTTGCCCTCCCCTAAAATTGGCAAGCTGCCTTATTGTTACCATGGTGACCTCTGCTGAAAAGGCTCTGAATGCTTACCTGATATTGATGACATTGAGAATACCTGTGTGCTGACTTCCTAGCACTCTGTCTAAAACTGTGTTATGGTGGGAAAAAGTAGTTATGGATGAGTGCATTATAACCCCTAATGCTTCTACAATCTACATGCTCATCTTTAGGATACCTTCTAGTGGGGTTATGCTTGATTCAGACATCTAGGATTGATTCAATTCTGATTCAACTAATCTCAACTCGAGAAGGGATAGAAAACATCGGTATCAACGCAACTCTGACTCAGACCTATTCACCCAATCTCAACTTGAATTCATATCAACACCCCAGTTCTTTTATCAACTTGGACACTGTTTTATTCAATTTTGACTCAATTCTGATATTCCTGAGGATATGGGAAATTTTCAGATAATTAATATTGCCCTAAACTTGAGGACATTGGTGTTTTATTCATTGTTATGGGAAAACCATTATGTAAGGAAAACATGTCACTCACATAAAGAATGAAGCTACAGCTTGCTGCAGGTCTTGCCAGACTCCAGAGTTCTATCTTTCACAAAGAAGGGTTTAAAAACACCCTTATATTTCTGCTCATATTACATTCTATGCAGTTTTCAATAAAATAAGTACTAACTTTTGAACAATGCACAGCTTTTAATAGCTTTTACTTCACAGGCACCCAGATGATAAAATCAAGTGGTAGCAAACGAAAAGCGAGTGGCAGCAAACCAAAGAAGCATGCAGCAGCTGACAAACCTACAGATACATCCCTCCTGGTGCTGGACTTTGACCACACGGTGGTGGACGACAACACGGACACGTACGTGTGGAGGCTAGGCGAAGGCGGCAAGGTGCCTAATTCTATCACTGGCGCACGCGACAAGCTGTGGACCCACCTAATGCAGGACGTTTTTGACTACCTTTTCGAGATAGGCCGCGCGCCGGTCGACATACTCGACTGCATGGCTTCGATGAAGCTGGCGCCCGGCATGAACACGATGCTCTTCAGTGTGCCAGAGAACATCGACATCATCATCATCTCCGACTCCAACACCGTGTTCATCCAGCACATTCTGGAGACGCATGGTCTGTACGATCGCATCATGAACATCTTCACGAACCCGGCCAAGTTCGAGCCGGACGGCCGGCTGGTGGTGACGCCGTTCACGGAGCAGGACACGTGCGACATCTGCGAAAAGAACCTCTGCAAGGGGGAGGCGCTGAAGTTACACCTGGAACGAATGACCGGCGCCAGGAGAAAGTACGATCGCATCCTGTACGTCGGTGATGGGAAGAACGATATCTGTCCGTGCCTTAGACTGGGCAAGAACGATGTCATTTTCGCACGAGCCGGCTTCAAACTCGAACAGGAACTCAAGAAAATACAACAGGAGAAAAAGAAGAAAATTGAGGCCGAAATCGTGATATGGCACGATGCTAATGTCATCTTCGAACACATATGATATGGACCATTCACCGCGATATTGTACCGTCATTGTTCAGCGCTTTTGACGCCTGACCGAGGTAGCAGGATATTTTCCGATGAACTGTCGAAATTGGCTGTGATAATCACGTGCGCTCCCAGCTGCCGAGCGCTGCCATTTCCAGGCTGTGCTGATGTACTCCTGTGGTGATATTTAGCAACTAGGTACGGTATTCTCTCTCGCATTGCAAAATATAAATATGTGACTACCGGTATCTGGTGACTGGTATGTGCTTTCGGAAAACGGATAAATGAAGGCTGCATTTTAAAGGGAAATAATGACCTTTTTCCACTAAAATGGAGTTAGCACTTGAAATCGCCAGACGAGATCAAAATATATTGTAAATTCATCACATTTTGCATGAAAACTTTCCTACCGAAAGATATTTCAAGTTAAAGTTGATAAGCGTTCCACACTTTTAACGACCGGTACTTGCACTATTTCTGACCTTTTGTCAAGTACTTTTGGTCCTCATCAAACTGCGGGCTTTTCCCGTATTATTTTTTTACGCAATGGAGTGGAAAATATATTGTGCGTTCTGCTTGTTGTGATTATATGCCCGGCGATCTTCTAAAACTAACAGCGATTGGAAAAAGTGGCAATAAAATCGGAAGCTCATCGATGCACATCAACGCGGCATAGTTAGTGGTTGCGACCCTCAATTTTTGCAATTCGATTCATTTGTTTTCAACATTAGGAGTTGTGTATAGTTTGTCTGTGGCTGTATATAACACTATGCTTTATTTTATCATGAAAAATAATAATTTTTCCCAAAAAAACTAACGAACAATAACACAAAACTGGCAATTAAATCAGAAGCTCATCGATGCACATCGACGGCGACCTATTTAGCGTCGGCGATTTGTTTACAAAGTCATTGTCATGCTTCTCGGCGCACTTAACCATCTCGGCGCACTTGGCGAGTTGTTCCTGATTAGTATACCCAAGTCCCGTAGCAGGCTTTGTTAATGACGTCATTGGTGCCATTCTTGTGAAGCATTGCAAAAATATATCTGATTTCGAGTTGAAAGCTAATTAAAGACTTATTCAAATGATTGTTTTTAAGTTTGAATTTTCTTGTTAATCATTATTAAAGGTATTTTATCACTGTATTTCATAGTAGTTGACACTTCAGAAACTTGTGACGTAATAATATTGTATCCAATATGCATTTCCCTCACCTTTTGCCATTGTGGCGCAGTGCCGAGTGCTTTGCGAATACTAGCTTGCCTGGGGTTCAATTCATTCCGCTCTTATTTTATTCGAGTTGGTATAGTTTGCATGTTGTTGTTATTCATGACTTATACTGATAGTCAGTCATGCATCACGGATGCTTCACGGATTGCTTCACGGATCAGAGCGCTGCTCGAACGCACGCTAGTAGCGCTTTCGTTCTCCATGGCAACCAGGCGTGAGCCAATGAAAAGCCAGAACGTATTCCCTTTCTGGCTTTTGATTGGCTGACGCCTGGTTGCCATGGAGAACGAAAGCGCTACTAGCGTGTGTCCGAGCAGCGCTCAGTTTGATCGGAAATGTCACAGAGGCTCCACAAATGCCGCACTCGATGTTAACAATGGTAGGGAAGGACGAATTTGTCAATGACCTTCATGAAGTACACAAGGTACTTGTTTTGTATTTTTTTCCAAACTTACAACTTTGAATTTGGGAATAATTTTATTTAATTCTTAAATTTAAATAAAATAATTTTAAAAATATAACGGGAGCCTAAAAAATTGTTGCTAACAAAATCAAAAGGTCATTATTTCCCTTTAAGATAAAATACGACGGTGTATTTATTAGAGCGAACATTTAGCCCTCCGCCTGGGGCGAAATCGAATTTAATGTTACTTGTCACTGCTCAAACTTGACTTTTAACAACGGACTGATTTTCTACCAGTTAACAAAATATGGGTATGTAACTCACTGTTCAGTGTTCATGTGGTATAGTTCAGGTATGCGCCCACAGAATTGGTGTACAAAGATTGTTGCAAAATATATAGCTTCCGAAAATAAATGTATAACATCGTTCAATTCAAATGCAAAATTGTCATTGGTTTTACAGGCCAAAACCACCATGGTGTCACCATGGCTATATTGCAGGTATGCGCCCCAAAGACTTGGTGTATAAAGATTGTTGCAAAAATATGTAGCTTCCGATAATACATTTATAACATCGTTCAATTCAAATGAACAATTTCCATTGGTTTTGCAAGCCAAAACCAACATGGTGTCACCATGGCCAATCAGTTTTAAGCGAAAAAGGCTGAAACGTATCATACGACCCCCATCCAGTGGACACAAGTGGGCAGAATATTGCGCCTCGCGGAAAAGAACGACTCTATTATATCCATAACCACATAGAAAAGCAACCTGGGGCATTGCACCCAGACCGAAAGCCACATACAACGAATGGCAGAGTTCGTCGCACATTCACGTTCACAAGCGCCACCTTTTCACACCTATCATAATCCGCCACAACCACAAGCGCGCGTCGCTCAGCCACTGACCCCAATGCTGACCTTGGACGGCGCCATGCCGTTTGTATCGGTCCCCAACCCGCACAATTGCCGCATTGTCTCGTCAGTCACCCAGCACACTTCATATATCCCGCTTCGTACTGCCGGCCTTCGCCAGCCATCAGCTCCTCGGCCGCCAAAGCCTCTCGTTAGCCCACGGAACTTGCCCAGCACCGCCGTTAGGCCAGCATGTTGAGCCAGTCGGTGACGGCCTCCAGACTGGGCTCGTCATCCTCGTTGGCCCCGCACGTGCCCTCCACGAACTCGACCGGCTGCCGCAGGTGTCCGAACTCGAAGTCCTCGCCAACGCGTCCCAGCGTGGCCGCCGACGACGAGTCGTCCGTGCCCTGCAGACTGGACGACTTGGTCCAGCGCAGAGTGTTGCTGAGAAGGAAGAGTGTGTGGGTGTCAGAAAGAAGGCCGCAGGTCAGTGGAAGAGGAGACGTACGACGCTAAACGAGAACGCGCAGATATTTCAATATCATTAAACATTCTTCGATTTCCTAACTTGATTTCTCATAACATTTCAGTTCCGGAATGATTTCCAAGCAGACATAGCATTTTAGTGATAACTTCCCGACTTTTAGCCCTGTATGGTTTCCGCCGATGATGCGGCTTATGTAAATTCCTCCATATCATATATTCATCCTATCCTATCTTATCCTATCATCCTACATTATATATTAATGAACGTATGTCTTAATAAACCACACACATGCACACACTAGCACACATGGCTTGAAGAGTTAGAAAAACTATGGCAAGAGAATATCCAAAAATGTGTCGCAGAAAGTTGTAGTTTTACTAGTCATTTGTATAAGTCATTTGTCGCTGTCGCCTCACATTTCCCGCTCGAGCTGTGTGCGGATGAGTCCGGCCCCCTTGGCCTGCATCTGGTCCTGTTTGTTGCAGAGCACGAGCAGCGGCGGTCGGAGCGCGGCCACCGTCGGCTCCGTCAGCACCGTGTACAGGAACTCGGCCACGTCCTTGAGCTGCTTCTGCACGGTGGTGCTGTCCACCACGAACAGGAGGCCGCGCGCGCCGGCCTTGTAGCGGTCCAGCGCCGTCAGCCGCAGCCGCTCATGGCCCGGGATGTCCACCAGCTCCAACTGACGCTGCGGCACGCCGGTCACGGGTCAGAGGTCACAACCAAGGGTCAGAGGTCACAGCGGGCCATTAGTTACCATTGGTCAAAAGGCACAGATGACCTTCAAGCGACCAGGTCAAGTGGCGCAGGTCATAGGATCACAGGCCACCCTTCAGGGACCAAAAGTCAGATGGCACTGGTCACAGAATCGGGCGTGAAACAGGAGTGACAGCACTGATATGTGCAGAGGTGGGGAGAACACCAGAAACTGAGGCAAAAATGGCAACGTGGTGCTAAAAAAAAATCCATCCGACGAAGAAGCAAACACAAAACAAAACTTAATTATATCTAAAATATCCGCATGCGCTGGTTGAAGAACGCAAGGATCATAATCATCAACTAAGACGCGGATCTCAGACATAAACGCATTTCCTTCGGATGCTGTGCCGGCATTGAAAGACAGATATTTGCAAGACCAGAGCGCCCGGCGGACAGAGGCAGCGACTGGTCTGTCAGTGAGATGGCGGGCGGGAGGTAGGCACGGACACTTCCCAGTCACGCAGTGTGGCCAAATTCATTTCACGTTAGGGGGAAGGAGGTAAAAAAAAGATAGAATGTAAGGTGTAAGATGACAAAAAACTATAAAATGAAGGGTGTAGGATGACAAAAACGATAGAAAGTATCGGGTGAAGGATGACAACAACAAAAAAAACGATAGAAGGATGTCAATTTTTGGAGGTGATTTATAAGACGATGTTACTGCTAAGTGGCAAATTTGCTAAATGATAACAAAATAAAGCAAAATTAGAATGCTGAAACAAATGTTTCACCGATGCATATGTCTCATACTTTCTATCTCCTTTCCAGATCATCCCCAATCCTCCTGAAGGACCGCAATCCTCCCTGAACAATTCTCCTGTTTCGGCCCGCCGACGGGCGACGACAGCCGCATCTCGCACTAAGGAGACTAGAGTGGAAAACTCCTGGTACCAGCCGATACTCAGTGACCGCCATCCGTCCTTCATCCGCCTTCACTCATCCATCAATAAATGTTTTTGTATAGAATGTCTTGTCTGCCATTTTAAAAGCACACGTGCTGTATATGCTTCTGAAGATTCTGCTATTCCGATTGCATGCCACCAATGTCAGCATCATTGCAAATGTCTGAACGTGCAGATTGCTCGATGTTCCAATAGGATATAACCAATTATTTTAAATTGTGTATGTTTGCACATCCAGACACCACCAGTCATGGCACAGCTAAGGCAACGGATTTAATGAAATCCTTGATATATCTGTATTGCCGGGTTTTGTTCGACTCGTGTTCTCACTTCTCACCGGACGCGGGAAATCGCTTCCGTTGGTAAATAAATAAATGACGTTTCCTAAGCTTAGCGTTTATATTCAATTTGCAACAAATGAACTTAATGTGATAATAGTAAGTTTGTATACTACCGGGTTCGCATAAACCGATATAACGTGACATTTTCCTCGCCAAAATTGTCAAAAGTCATCCCTCGTCCCAGAATCAGTCTCGCACCGCCCTGACAGAAAACGAAAAATGATACTCGTAAGGCGCCGTAGTTGCCGATGAACGAGCGAGCGCGAACGAAATGTATGGTGAATTTCAACCTGATCGGACAAGTAGTCTGAGATACAAAAAAGGTGAGCACGTGTACACGTGCAGAGGCACCCCACCCCCGACTTGTGGGAAAGTGGCGGCTAAGAGGTCCCTAACCACACACCAAATTTTAACACAATCGGCTCAGCCGTTCCTGAGATATAGAATAGGGATGTGCACGTGCACACATGCAGACACCCCTACTCCTGACTTATGGAAAGGCGGCGGCTGAGGGGTCCTAACCACACACCAAATTAGAATACAATCGGCTCAGTCGTTTCTGAGATAGAATAGGGGCGTGCATGTGCGCACGTGCAGAGCCCCCCCCCCCCCCCCCGACTTGTGGGGAAAGTGGCGGCTCAGAGGTCCCTAACCACACACCAAATGTGCACACCATCGGCTCAGTCATTGCAGAGTTTTTGTGAGAAACCACTTTTCAACACCCCTCACGCGGCACGCGCCACGCGCAGTGGTAATCACCCGCATGAGTCGGTACTGGTCTCAAACAGGATAGGTTGGATGGGGCTGCTCAGCAAAGAAGTCCGCTTGTCAATCGGACGTGTGGTTGCAGAGATATGAGCTTCTCAAAAGCGTCGCCACGGGTCGGGTCGCTCAAATTCACATCATAATATATGCAAAGTCAACGAAAGTCGTAAGTAATAGTCTAAAGTAATATATCCACATATTGGAATATGAAAATAGGCAGTGCCCAAAATTTGGCCTTTTGGGTGGGAAATGACACCCAAATGTTAATTATTTTCCACTCTCACTCCCCATTTTAAGCAGTGAATTTCCCACTCCCAAATTATGAATTGGGATATTGATTCTGACATAAATATCGACTAAAAGTACATGATTTCAACGAAAATGTTTTTCATATTCAAAACAGAAACCAATATTGTACCATTTTCTACATAATTTTCCACTCTCTTGGTCTTTTTGGCTTGCATTTTCCACTCGAACACCCAAGTAAAAATATATTTTTGGGACACTGAAAATAGGTAGTGTAGAAACGCGTATAAAAAAACGCAAAAAATTACTGGTATACGCATTAAACAAAATTGTTCCGCCGCTGGCGAAAAATTTGTTCCGTAAACTCAAATCGTGGAACCACTTTTCTGACACCGGCTGTACCTCATGGTTTTCTAACGACGATAGCAGCCTGAAGTCAAACCGCTACTGTACACTAGCTCACTCTGATAGCTGTGCCTTGAAACCAAGACAGATCTTAGGAAGGCTGGGATGAGCAAACAGCAGGAAGGCACATCCGGGAGGGGAATACGATAGGGAGGGTAATATGAACCGGAGGGCATTGCGAACGGGAGGGTAATTCGTCATAGGGCAATATGGGTCGATTCGTAATAGGGTAATATGAACGGGAGGGGATTATCAATGGGATGGGAATTTGTCATAGGGCAATTCGTCGTAGGGGGAACGATAGGGAGGGCATTGCGAACGGGAGGGCATTGCGATCGGGAGGGGAATATGATAGGGAGGGCAATTCGTAATAGGGGAAAACGACCCTCCCCCAAAGCAAGAGAGAAAGGGCGTACAATTACGAACAAAAGTACGGCATGAACAACACAAACATCATTCAGCAACATTAAACTCCCAATTCTGTCAATGGGACTGTCGAAACTGGCAAACAGTTAGGCTCATGTCTTATCAATGAGCTCATGTCCCAGAATTGTTGCTAAACAAGAGGTAAGGAAAGAGTATCTGCCCAATTTTGGTGGATAGTAATGTGAAAGCTCACAAAACAAGATATATTTACCTTTCCTTCAGTCACAGAAATTTTGCCAAACAAACAAGGAATAATGTTGTGAGTAATTATGATAGCGATTTAGAATGGTTCACCATTCGGTGTACACCATGCATCACAGCATCACCATCACCACAGCATCTTGGTCTGATACTTAGCAGGTTGTACACGAACTGGGTGGCAAAGGATTACTCTGATCACAACAGTCAATCAAGAAAAACAGTTCCCCAAAACAAGGTGATGTTATTGTGGTGTGGTGGTGTTTTAGGGGTTTAGGGGCGTCCCAATTTCTACGTTATGTGACGCCCATACTTCCACTTCTCAGAAAAATGAAACCAAGATCACTTTGCCATCTTTTAACCATACATTACATTCAATGGAACCTTCCTACAAAGTTGAGACAAAACTGTCAGATTGCCAACATAAGGCATTACTTTGGACATTCATTGATACAGGTGAGCCCCATCAATACCTGTCATCACTATCCAAGAACATCACAATTATCCCAGCTATTAGTCACATCATAGCTTAGTTAATTACTTGTCATTGCAGGATTTCCTGGTCTTGAATCCATGTGAATCTGATTAAATGAGTTGAATAATCCTCATTTATTTCAGATTTGTTTGCAATATGCTAGTAGCAATCATATCTGGTTTTAATTTCTCAAGCTGAGGCATGACCCACTTTCATAGACCTACCTTGCCATCTGGAGAATATGTAGCTTCATTTGGCTTTATTGAAGTTTGTGTATTTCTGTATGCATCGTGTCCAATGTGTGATAGCAGCAATGTTTTGCCACTGTCACAGAGACCCAGGAACAAGACAGACTTCTGCTGAACTCTTCTCTTCAGCAGCAGTAATACAAGAACTGAAAATTAAGTTAACGGTTATTATGCAACAAGGGATGATACACCCCAAAACATATATTGTTTCCTACTAGTTGTAAAAATGATAGAACACAGATCCCAGATGCTCAGCAATGTTATGCTCCCACACCAGTGCCAAAAAAAGTTGTGGTCATTCAGTAGGTTATCCTTAAATTTACTGTCAAACAAATGGCTTTAAGATAATGGAAAAGTTATTGTGGTGCCTGTTTTATCATCCCCACATTAGTATGATTAACACAAATATTCATATAGGGTAAACTAACCAAACTATACATCAAAAAAACTAGCATTTCATCATGCATGCAATTGGTGACCATATATACACCCAACACACAAATACACCACCAACAGCATGAGCATGAAAGTTGCAGCATGTCCAATGTTATGGTAGTTTACCCTAGTCAGTCATCTTAAAAAAAAATATAGGCATAATGAACCATAGGCATTACAGAACCTACCACTTTTTAGATGAAATACTTATCATATAAATCATCAATCAAATCAATAAAAAAGATAGGAACCTTATTTGCTTTTTAAAAAAACTGCTATTACATGATACATTGGGCAATTCATAACTTCACAAAAAGGGAAAAATAATGGTGAAACAACATGTACACAAAAGGATAATCATGTTGCTGGCGCCAACCCCAGCGGTATCTGGTAAAATGAAGGTTCAAGGTTATGGAAGAATATGGAAGCCTCTATGATGTCACCAGATTGATTTACGTCAGTCTACAAGATGGTCTGGGGGGGGCAACAGCCCCCCACTTTTACAGCAATTACTATTGCAGGGACCCACGTTTACAACACTGCTTGCAATTTGCTTGCTGCGCTGCAGTCCTACTGGGGGTGTCGCCCCTGGACCAGTATGCAAAATGTGGCAAGTTTCGACAAGATCTTGTCAGGGCAGAGTTGGCACCAACACATCAAAATTGGGACAGCTTTTTAAAATTTTGAGGCAGAAAATTGTAAATTTAGGGGCAGCTTTGGGAATTTTGAGGCAGCTTTTTACTTTTTGGGGCAGAAGTAACAATTTACTGATTCACACTAGATAAAATGTGATCGTGAATATCCGACTGCACCCCGCCCCCGTCCCCTGTCAACAGTATTTGCTGCCTGAGGACCAAAATTTCCTCCTCTGGAAAAAAAGGGAAAATCCTGCCCAAAATGATGGGGCAGCTTGCTGTCCCATTTGGGGCAGGATTTGGGCTGCCCCAAATATCTTGTTGATGTTCCAGCCACATTTTGCATACTGGCCCCTGACCCCCCCCCCCCCCCCCCAGACCCTCTTGTAGACTGTCATAAATCAGAATCTGGTGATGTCATACAGGCTTCCATATGACTCCAGAACAACAGAGATAGTAACCTTGAACCTTAATTTTACCAGATACTGCTGGGGGTGGCACCAGCGACATGATTACCCACAAGATATCTCAACAGACACCTGTCACTGACACACACAACAGACACTGTCACACAGTAGGGTCACACTGTACTGTTCAGAGGACATGTCCTAACACCAGACTTTTCATGCTATTCACATTATTAAGTGCATCAGTATCATCTACATCACCAAAAGCATGAAGTCTGGTGTTGACAGCTGTGGCATTAGTTGATTACACCAGCACATTACTGGTGGCCAACGCTGGAGGAGTGGGAGTTGGGACCCAAACACAATGGTCTTAAAATTCCCAAAACTGATAAGGCAAGGTGGTGGTGGGGTAAGTCAAGGTAAGGGAAGCTGAGCATCTGTGAAGAAAGATAGCAAGCTAATAAGAACTTGAACTGAAATCATTCTATTTCAACTTACTTGTGCTGACTATAACCGCAATAATTGCAATGATTACTCCTAAACTTGGAGAAGATGGTGCTGGTGCTGCTGGTGTGTGGGATGCTTCAGTTTTGTCCATATCTGCCATTGTATTATAGGTAACCAAACTAAATGTAACAATATGGTGATAACAATTGGCACACGTACAACGCCTCGTTGCTTCCACTAAGTTGAAGTGTCAACAAAAACCATCTGTCACGCAAATCTTCAATCCTCCACGTGAATCACTTGCGCCATATTTGGCAACTATGTCTAATACACTGACATCCATATAATCATAGATATGACCTATATATCTAAGCATATAATACCATAAATAGTATTATATTGATGTCAGTGGTCTAATAAGTTGTAGGTTGTTGTTGTTAGTGGATTGGGGCGCGTAGCTGCAAGGCCCAAGCGAAGTTGTAGGTGAAAGTGCACTTTTGGAAATATATATTTTGTTGATTTTTTTTATATATTTTTGTGTAACACTATGGCCTAAGGGGTGCTAAGGGGTGCCAGGCCCAACAGAGTGATAGGATTTTTGTTTTAGAGAAGCGTTCATAAATTTTCGTTATTGTAATTAATGAAAATGTCGTAATCAATCCTCCATAATTGGATAGCACTACTACACCGCAGTTTGTATGCAGCAAAATTGAATATTGGGAACGGCAGGACCAGGGGCGTAGGAACTATGTTCAAGTCGGGGGGGGGGGGCAGGAGGCATTCTGAAGTCGATTCTTTCTGTGCAACGCCCATAGGCGTAATGTAAAAATACAAAATGTTGGGGGACGACTGCCCCCCTCCCCCTGTTCCTACGCCTATGGGCTGGACCGATATGCTCGCAACAAGCACTAATCGATTCAGCGCATACGATTTCATCAGCCGTTCTGAAACTGGTGACCTCAGGTTATCGCCGTGACCTTGTAAATGCAACAAAACCCATATTTGACATTGCAGCAAAATGGAGTCTCAGCAACGGCTGGACCAATTTATTCGCAACCAGCACCAATCGATTGCCAGCCAGCGGCGGCGGCCGGCCAGCCCCGCGGCGGTACAGTATCTGGCAAGGCGTCGCAGCGGTTCTCACCAACTTGCGGCCGGCGCGGCGGCGGCGGTGTACAGCCCCTGACAGCGGACTCCCGCTCCGGCGCGCCGAGTGGGCGGAACATGCCTCCACTCGACCGATAATTGTGAACGATTGGAGTGTATCAGGTAAAATCAGAGGCCATTCCAGGAATCTTGAAGAAACGAACTTCCCATTGAGTATACATACTTGTATCCATCTCTCTTAGATACCAAATTAAAGGGAGGTAACTACCAAGCCTCTTTGCTTCAACATAGTTCACCTTCAACATTAGTTTTAAACTGAGATAGCAGTTTTGTAGCCCGTGTTGGGAAACCCCTATCTGCAAGTTTTCTTGACTGAAAAGACTCCAGCCGAATATATTTGAGTTTTTGGCGAAGGAATGCGGTGCTGGCGAAAGAATGTTGTACTGGTTCTAGACCGGGCAGAGGCTATACCATCAGCCAATCAGCTTGCAGCTGGTGCTAGCGAGCGAACGCCGGCCGCCGGTTGGCACATCTCCAATGCGAGTCTATCTTTACGCGACTACTTTCGAATCTGATTGGCTGAACCATTTGTTTACATTCGCGTGACGTCAGGACTCTAACTCAGAGAGTATGCATATAGTTTTGATAAACAATACAAATTTACGGCCTTCTGTCCTGAATCGGCGCGATATAAGGCCATTTTTGACAATATAAAAATAAATTGTATTACAAAATATAATCAAATCGTGTTGGGTAAAAAAAAATCAAAGGTGAACTATTTCCTTTAACACTGCCACGATGACATCATCGACTGCCATGAAGATGTCACGGCTACCAAACAAAACTTGCGCCCCCCCGTTTTATCCAGCCCCCAACAGTAATGATTGGCAGCACTCGGGCGTTTTGGCGTTAAAACCTACTGCACCATAGGGTTACCATGTTAAACCGATGATTTTCATACGAGACTGGCTCGTAATCTATGGTACATATTTTGAATACGACTTCTGGAACAGATAGCTAACAGTCTTAGCTAAAACGTTTACATTTATCATTTTTATATATTTCAGGCGTAAAAGGGTTAAATGGGCTTGGGGGTCAAAAAATGTCGGAACGACCGCTGACCGCTTCCAAATACTACTACAGGTACTGAAATATACACTACTTCGACTACTACTTCGTAGGGTATTAATAATGACCACTTCCAAATGCTACTACAGGTGCTGAAATATACACTACTTCGACTACTACTTCGTGTATTTGCTAGAGTTGAATTCAATAAATGCAGATTTAATCTATGAAAATACAAGTTATTGATAGCAAACAATACCTTTAATTTATAATAGAAAAAAGTAGAAAAATTATATCTTGTCATGCCTTGTTGTGCCGTTACATTTCTTACTGTTCTACCCGTTGTTCTATTACTCTGGTTTCATCGGCCGTTCTGAAACTGGTGACCTCAGGTCATCCGTCATCGCTGTGCCTGTTACCTTGTAAAAGCAAACCATATTTTGTTTATGGATTTACAAGGTCACGGTGATGACCTGAGGCCAGGGGCGCAGCCAGACCTTCAGAAATGGGGGGGCAAGCCCCTGGGAGAGGCCCCCCACCCCCCAAAAAATACCCCTGGATTTGAAAAACTCTACGGATTTCGGCCACTTTATTTTGTGAGGCCCCCTTTAAAAAAAATCTTCGTTTACTTTTGATGAGCTGGAATGGACCAGGACCCTCAGTAGGCATTGTACTGAGCGCATTACTAATTTGTATTGTTACGTACAGGAGAGAAAACATATCTTAGCTGACAACAGGTGGGGGTCGGCTTTTGAGTGTGGGGCGGCTGAAATAACGAAAAATGTACCCCATTTTGATACGTGTATTTAAGCCTTTGCAGCATTTTTTATGTGGATTTTGATGTTATAGTAGGTAGGTATGTACTTGTTAGTTAGCGCCGCGAAGCGGCGCGAAATTTTTACGATTTTGCCTGATAAAACCCATAAATATAGGCGGTGGGCCTTGTAGCTCGGATAATAAGCTAAAATGCTATTCATTCAATTTAGCGTTACGACGAACCGATGATGATGACTATGACTTCGTTATGACGATGACTACCGATGTGACGCCGCGAAGCGGCGTGAAAATGTTAATTTTACGTCCTAGAAAACGAAATGTTAATATTGGAACCAGACCGTGAGGTGAGATGGCTTGGGGAGATGGTCCTGGCCTGTTCCCACTATTAGCTCTTGGGTCCAGCAAATTGGGCATCGCTGGAGCAGCTTCCGGGTCCCGATCTCCTCGTCTTTGCGTTCGCGTCGCCTTTTTCGGAACTCGGCAAACTAGCTCAACATGTAGCCTGCTTGAAACTTAAAAGTGAATATTTTATGAAGGGAATGGGCACTGGGGCCAGCAATTCCCGCCAAGGAGAGCCTCTGCCAGACACTAAATGAAATTCTTTTTCCCATTTTCCAAATTTGTATAAGCAATTGCGAAACTTATGTCATGCCGCGAAGCGCCGCGAAAATTTCCAGTTTTTGACACTAGATAGCTGGATTTTGACTGCACTTCAAAGGCAATTTTTACGATTAATTTTTATTTTTTCCCGCAAAAAGAGGGGGTCGACCCCCCTCCCCGCCTTCTAAAAGTGAAGGGAGTTTGCCCAGACCTCCCCCCCCCCGACCGTCCCGTCCGCGACGCTCCTGGCTGACAAATATTGCAGCACACACTCTCCTGAGAGGAAAATTGTTAAATTGTTTTGTACTACCACCTGCCCCCCCCCCCCCCCCCCCCCGAATTCAAAAACGCATCAGACTTATCAAATTACCATTTTTAAACCCAAGAAAACATTGCACCAGGTGGGTCAGAGTACAGCACATTACCGCTCATTATGACTGCGCCGACCACGGCTAGCAGGCGCTCCAGCTATAGCAGGCGCTCCAGGCGACGGCTAGCAACCCTTGGGTAGGCTCGAGGGCTCCGTTCACAGACTCAATGGGCCTCTGGATAAGCTCGAGAGGGCCCTGAACAGACTCAATGGCCCCTTGACAAGCCTAGAGGCCCCTGATCAGACTCAAATAGCCCCTGGGCAGGTTCAAGAGGCCCCTGAACAGGATCAATGGACTATTGGGAAAGCTCGAGAGGCCCCTGAACAGACTCTAATGGCTCCTAGGCAGGTTCAAGAGGCCCTTGAACAGACTGAATGGGCCCCTGGGTAAGCTCGAGAGGCCCCTGGGCAGGTTCGAGAAGCCCCTGAACAGACTCAATGGGCCCCTGGGCAAGCTCGAGAGGCCTCTGGGCAGGCTCTAATGGCCCCTGGGCAGGTTCGAGAGGCCCCTGAACAGACTCGATGGGCCTCTGGGAAAACTATTATGGCCCCTGGGCAAGAGGCCCCAAAACAGACTATAATGGGCCCCTGTCCAGGCTCGAGACCCCTGAACATACTAAATGGGCCCATGGACATGCTCGAGAGGCCACTGGGCAGGTTTGTTAGGCCGTAGGTGGGCTCAATTGACCCCTGGACAAGTGGCCATGCTCTAGAGGCCCCTAGGCCGGTTTTGGGGGCCCCTGAGTGCGCTCAATGGGCCCCAGGGCATGCTCTAAAAGTCCCTGGGCATGTTTTACGCCCTTAAGTGGGCTCAAGGGGGCCCCTGGACATGCTCGAGAGGCCCCTGAACAGTTTTTTGGGCCGATCGGTGGGCTCAATGGGCCCCTGGACATGCCCAAGAGGCCCCTGGACCGGCTTCGAAAGCCCTTCAGTGTCTCTGAGGGCCCTTGGCATGCACCAGAGTGGCCCTTGCCTTGTTTGAGGGCTCCTCTGTGACTTTTTGAAAGCCATTTAGCTAATGCAAATGGTATCTGGGCCAATCTCGGCGGGGCCCCCTGTGACCCGTAAGGGGGGGGGGGGCAATTGCCCCCCTTGCCCCCCTGGCTGCGCCCCTGCCTGAGGTCACCAGTTTCAGAACGGCTTGTAAAATTGTATGCGCTGAATCGATTGGTGCTTGTTGCGAGCAAATCGGTCCAGCCTCTTATAGGGCCTTGGTCCAGCCGTTGCTGAGATACCATTTTGCTGCAATGCCAAAGAAAATGGGGGGCATTTACAAGGTCAGGGTGATGATCTGAGGTCACCAGTTTCAGAATGGCTGATAAAATCGTATGCGCTAAATCGATTGGTGTTTGTTGCGAGAAAATCAATCCAGCCGTTGCTAAGATTCGATTTTGCTGCACAAACTGCGGTGTAGTAGTGTTGTCCCATATAAATCAGCTGATGATGAAGGAAATGTAGTCAAAAACAGCGCAGCTTTTACATTTACATTCATCAACCGGTTACATTGGGCTAAAGCGGCCTTGGCTAAAACATAATGCTCCGTACTCACCACCGGGATCGTTCGGGAATAATACGTGATATTTCCGAAATTATTTATTACAGTGCATACTGATATGGGTTGTTGATGTTGTTTTGCATTTGCATATTAGGAAGGAGACTTTTTTACAATTATCTCTAGTCTGTTATCCTAGAATTCCACAGAAATGCCTTTTTCCACCCTCTTATCATCTCTCTCCGATAATCCATATTTTGGAGCTGGATTTGGTCTATTTGGTGTTGGAGCAGGAGCTGCAGTGTTGAGGAAAGGTTCGCAAGTTGGTATGATTCTGTTCAGAAGGCATTATATGATGACATTAGAAGTGCCATGCAAAGACAAGAGTTATCAATGGCTCCTTCAATGGATTACGAAGAAAGGTGCAAAACAAACTCAGCATTTAAGTGTTGAAACAACTTATAAGCAGCATGATAGTGGAAAAATCAGCACTAATTATGACTTCATTCCAAGTGTTGGTGTACACTTCCTAACGTAAGTACAAGCACTACCTGTTGCTGGTGTTATTGCATGACAGAGTGGAGAACTGTAATGCCAGTTATCAGACATGTCCTAACACAAGACTTTTCATGATATTTATGATGCAGACAAGGGCATAGGCAAGGATGGGCCATACCCCTCGCTTTGAGGCCAGGTGGGCCCCTCTTGTGACCGAGCGAGGGCCCCCTGGGGCCGAAGGCCCCAGTGTTTTGGATGGTGTCAGGTGCCTGCAAAATGCCTTACATCGCATTAAAGAACACCCATGAACCTAAAAAAAATGTAACACAAATAAATAACTATACTTGCTTGTCTGTTAGAGGCATGTATATGTAAATACATAAAGGGGCCCCAGCCAGTGTGGAGAGGGCCCTCTACAGCTTTTAAAGGGCCCTGCTGATCTGCAGATGGCCCCCTGCCAGAATTTAGAGGGCCCCTGTCGCTTGTAGAAGGCCCTCTGCCTGCCTTTATAGGGCGCTGCCGATATGCAGTGTCCCAGCTAATCTGGAGAGGGCCCTCTGCTGGCCTTTAGAGGGCCCTGACCCCTGCCGATCTGTAGAGGGTCCTCTGTTGGCCTTTAGATGACCCCAACAACATGTAAAGGGCCCTCTTCCAGCCTTTAGGGGCCCTGTCGATCTGAAGAGTGCCCCAGCCAATCTATAGAGGGCCCTATGCCGACCTTTAGATGGCCCTGTCAGTCTTTAGAGGGCCCTGGTGGCCTTTAGAGGCCCTTCCGGCCTTGATAGGGCCCTTCCAGCCTTTATAGGGCCCTTCCAGTCTTTAGAGGGCCCTGTCGATCTGCAGAGTATACCAGCCAATCTGGAGAGGGCCCTCTGCTGGCCTTTAGAGGGCCCTGGCCCCTGCTGATCTGTAGAGGGTCCTCTGCCAGCCGTTAGATGACCCTGCCAGCCTTTAGATGACCCTGCCAGCATGCAGAGGGCCCTCTTCCAGCCTTTAGGGGTCCTGTCGATCTGCAGAGTGCCCCAGCCAATATATAGAGGGCCCTCTGCTGACCTTTAGATGGCCCTGTCAGTCTCTAGAGGGCCCTGTCGGCCTGTAGAGGGCCCCTTCCAACCTTTAAGGGCCTTGTCGATCTGCAGTGTCACAGTCAATCTGTAGAGTGCCCTCTGCTGGCCTTTAGAAGGAAGGTCCTGTCGATCTGTAGAGGGTCTCTGCCAGCCTTTAGAGGGCCCTTCCAGCATGTAGATATAGTCCTGCCGACCTGTAGAGGGGCTTCTTCTAGCCTTTAGGGGCCCGGTCGATCTGCAGAAGAGTCCCCAGCCAATCTATAAAAGGCTCTCTGCCGGCCTTTATAGGGCCCTTCCGGCCTTTAGAGGGCCCTTCCGGCCTTTAGAGGGCCCTTCCGGCCTTTAGAGGGCCCTTCCGGCCTTTAGAGGGCCCTTCCAGCCTTGAGAGGACCCTTCCGGCCTTGAGAGGGCCCTTCCGGCCTTGAGAGGGCCCTTCCGGCCTTGAGAGGGCCCTTCCGGCTTTCAGAGGGCCCTTCAGCATTTAGAGAGCCCTTCCAGCCTTTAGAGGGCCCTGTCGGCCTTTAGGGAGCCATGATCGCATTTAGAGGGCCCTGCCTATCTGTAGATCGCCCTGCCAATCTGCAGAGGGACTCTGCCAGCATTTAGAGGGCCCTGTCGACCTGTAGAGGGACCTCTTCCTGCCTTTAGGGGCCCTGTCGATCTGGAGAGTGTCCCAGACAATCTGTACAGGGCCCTCTGCTGGCCTTTAGAGGGCCCTACCGATCTGTAGAGGGCTCTCTGTCGGCCTTTAGAAGGCCCTGCCGATCTGCAGATGGCCATCGGCCGGCCTTTAGAGGCCCCTGCCGATCTGTAGAGGGTCTCTGCTGTCCTTTAGAGGGTCCTGTGGTGGTAGAGGTGGTCTGCCGGTCGAGCGCCGGTGAGGCTCTCGAGGGAAGACCAGCCAAAGTTCTCATTGTTTTCAGTGTATGCTAGTAACGTCTGAGAAGAGTAGAAGGTTTTGACAATGTACGAGTATTAACCCTGCATTGACTGGGGTCTCAGCCGAACGCCATTGGCGGGGGGTCGCCCCCCCCACCCTGGTTATCTTCCGAACAAATAACTGCAGCGTCGACCTGCAGAGGTGGCCAAAGATATCGTCTGGACACACATCCGGACAAACACGTTGGCCCGTACTTTCCTGAGCGACCCCTCCCAGTGGAAATCTTCGAATTCTTAAAAACATGTAAACATGTTTCTCATCCTTCCACGATTTTTAATTAGAAGCGCGTTGACGAGACAAACACGACGGCGTAAAAAAAATGAGTGCCTTATCTTCATTAGGTAAAAAGTTATTTGTGAAAAACTTTTGCCAAGAACATTTTTTTTTAAAACATTTGATGACCTCTGGAGCCTAAAATATTGACCTGAGCTCAAATTTGATGACACAAATGGCGATTGCATATTGCAGGACCTTTCAATTCCTCGTCTTCCGTTTATTCATAGCTATCATAGTTCCCGAGATATTTGGGGGCTTCTGGAGCGAACTCCTAAAACGGGAAAATCTGACCTTTGATGACCTCTGGTGACCTCAATATTGACCTGACCTAAAAAAGGACAGATATACCTTCGATAGAACTTGTCTCGAGCTATCTAACGCCGTTTTCCGCTTGTTGCTATGTTGCGTGGTTTTCTAGATCTTAGGGGGGGGGGGCGGAATCCCCCCCCCCCCCCCCGCCCCCTCCAGGGCGTGCAATTATCAGAAGCCCTCCAGGGCGCGTGTTAAGATATGACTATATCGTGTTGTAGAAACCCCTCGTATCACAATGTGGTGTATTTTTTTCAAAAAAAAAATCCGAAGCAAACGGTATCCAAAGCTTTCTGTAAATCAAGATATAAGGAGCATGTTATTGCGTTATTTTGTAGAGATTTTGTAACTTCATCGTGCATGTGCACAATCGGCTTGTACGACGCTCACTACATACTGTGTTGTTTCATTAATCCGAATTGAAGAAGATTCAGGATATTATTTTGATTAACCCGCGCCCCGCTGGGGGTGGCAGAATCTGCCCTGCCCCCCCCCCCCCCCCTCCCAGATTTTCTCAAGAACTTGATTTTGTTTTAGATATTGACTTCAACCTTTCAGTACCTTATGCTGCATCAATTATACGTCTTATCACAACATTTCAATGCAAATGGTGCAGTACTTTGGGAGATTATGACGTTTTAACCACGTCATGTCATGCCATTTTTGGTGGAAAAACAATACATGTTTGACAAATCGTAGACAATCGAGTTTTGAAGCAAATTGCAAATAAAAAACGTCGAAAGAAAGGAAAGGACATATTGAAAATGGCGATCGCGGATTTGCGAAATCTCGATTTTTCTACTCCCAATTTTTTGTTTTCGTTGTCGAAAGTTATTTGTCGTTTTTTGTTTACAAAATAATTTACTGTTTTAATTATGTGCCCCCCCCCCCTTGGCTACGAGGGCCCCTCTGATCCCATCCCCCCCCCCCATGTGAGAAATTCTGCCTACGCCCCTGGATGTAGACAATTCTGATGTAGGTACTACATGGCCAACAAGGGCGTATCCAAGGGGGTACCCTGGACACCCACGGGTACCCTTTGGGCTGAGGGGCCCACATTGTCTTATGTTTAAGGGGCCCTTGGCTGGCCAGATGGGCTCTCGGTCAGTCTGAAGACGCCCTCGGTTGGCTTGAGGGGGCCATTGATCGGCCTGAGGGGCCTCTGTCAGTCTGAAAGGCCCTCCGTCCGTCTGAGGAGCCCTCAGTCGGCATGAGGGGCCCATGGATTGGCCTGAAGGGCCCTCTGTTGGTCTGAGGGGGCCCTCTTTTGGTCTGAGGGATCCTCTGTTGGTCTGAGGGGCCCTCTATCGGTCTGAGGGGCTCTCTGTTGGCATAAGGAACCTTATGTAGGCCTGAGGGTCCCTATGTCAGCATGAGGGGCCCTCTGTCAGTCTGAGGCAGTCTTGGAATTTTGGTCATTTTCTGGGCTTTTTGGGTCGAAAGAATTTTGCTCTCTTCATTTTTTTATTTCTGAAAATTTGCTCTCTTGTCACCTGATCGTACCGACATTATATTTAACCCGCGCATTGCATGGTGGTTGATTTCCGCCCCCCCCCCCCCCCCCCTCAGGTTTTTATCAGATAGCGAAAACCCGGCGGCGCTGCGCGCCGCCGGGTTTTCGCCCACCTGTTCGGACATTAATTACGCACACTTTGAGAAAAAAAAATTACCTCGGGTCATCTCGGATCAGGTCATCAGACTAGGTCAAGTGACCCCACCTCCAAAAACGTTTGCAGTTGTGCCAAAGCCAGAGTTTTTCACCAGTTTGAAACTTGCAGGGTGTCATGAGAGCATCAGTACTTACAATTCGTATATCTCGGAATTTTGATATCGGTGACCTAAGGTCGGGTCAATTTCGTGACCTCCCATAATATGGCAATGGGGAAATATTAAAATGCTTCCTATTTCAAGGATATGCATGATATTAGTCCAATTACTTCTGGGTCATGTTATTATAGGATGTTCTTGATGATCCAAGTGTAAGTTTTGTTCAGTGACCCCTATGGGGTCATTTGAGGTCATCCAAGTTCACCATCACTTGTTTGTCAATAACTCGCGACATAATGAAGATATAGAAGTAAAACCGACATAAATGTGTTTGTCTCGTCGATATACGTCTCCCTATATGCAACATGACCTACGTGGGTCTTGACCTCAGGTCACGGTCACGTGACCTGTGGTCAACTTTTTAAGTTGACCTAACAAGGTCACCGCGCATTATATTCGAAGCGCCTTGACGAGATAAACACAATGGCGGAAACAGTTTATGTTATCTGTATTAGGTAAAAAATTATCATCGAAAAACAGTTTTGCAAAAAAGAAGCACTTTTCCTTTTTTGACCTCTGGAGCCCATCCTCATATTGACCTGAGATCAAATTTGAGGACACCTTGTCGATTGCAAATTTCAATGGCTGGCGATCGCTTTTTCCATTTGTTTCTAGCTAGCATAGTTTACGAGATATATGGGAATTTCTGGAGCGAAGTCCTAAAACAGGAAAAAGATGGAAAATTTGACCTTTGATGACTTCTGGTGACCTCAATTTTGACCTGACCTAAAAAAATACTGAAGTATTTTCGATAGAACTTGTATAAAGCTATCAAACACCGTTTTCCGCTTGTCGCTACGTAGCGTAGTTTTCGAGATATCAAGGGGGCCGGAAATCAACCCCCCCTGCAGTTCGTGTTCGGCGCAAACCCCCTGTATTGCGCGGGTTAAAATAAAATTACATTTCCTCACAAGGATTTAGTATCTATTACAAATCAGGAATTTTACCTTCCAAGTAAAATAATATGTCAAATGAAAATCTTGATTTTCTAACAAGAAAATTGTACTCTCCATCTATGGATTATTACTCTCCGGGACCAGGTCATCAAACGAAAAATCCGACACTGGTCTGAGGGGCACTCTGTCGACCTGAGGGGGCCCTCTGTCGGTCTGAGGGCCCCTGATTGGCCTGAGGGGCCTTTGATCTGCATGAGGGGCCCTCGGTCGGCATGAGGTGCCCCTTGTAGGCCTGAGGGCCCTATGTGGGCATGAGGGGCGCCTTTCGACCCGACAGGGCCCTCTAGCCGCCTAAGTGAGCCCTCGACCAGCTTGAGGGGCCTCTTTCAACACGACGGGACCCTCTGTCAGCTTGAAGGGGTCCCTCTGTCAGCCTGAGGGGGCCTTCAGCCAGCTTGAAGGGGCCCTTTATCGGCCTGAGGGGCCCCTCTGTCGGTCTGAGCCCCTCTGTCGGTCTGAGGGGGACCCTCTGTCGGTCTGAGGGGGCCCCTCTGTCGGTCTGAGGGGGCCCCTCTGTCGGTATGAGGGGGCCCCTCTGTCGACCTGATGGGGGGCCCTCAAGTGCACTAAAGAAGGTGCAGTAAATCATGCTTCCCTTTGATTTATGGACTTTTACGAATAGCGCGCCTGTAACATCATGCCAGCCTGTAACATCGTTGGTAGAAAGATCGTTCTCGGCCCTGAAGTGGATGAAAACGACGATGGGCCAAAAATGTCTAAGCAGCATGGCAATGATGCATCTGCAATCTGCATCCCGATCAAGTGCCACCTCCGCCTGCCATTTTGGACCGCTTCATGACGGTAACAAATCGACGCTTTCATTCAAAGGGGTCATTATTGTGTGCAATAGCTTCCATATCCAAGCAACCATATGCATGATGTCATACATTGTCATGAAGTTTTTAAGGCCATGAAGGAAAAAAGAAAAACATGCCCATTTTTCGACGGATATCCATCTATTGTCCAAACAAATGCCATATTCGTTTTTTTTCTTCAGCTAAATACCCCGTATAGCCAAATTTCAAGACAATTTTCAAGTATTCCCTTTAACCCGCCATTGACCGGGGGCAAATATTGCCCCCTGGCAAACTTTCGCAATAGCTCAACAACAAACGGCGTTATCAAAGCGAAACCTAGGGTACCTTCTCCTACATCAATTGTACGTCCTCCGTGCAAAAATGAAGCAATTTTGTTTGGAAGAATTGAGATATAGCAAATTTAATGACGTTACTACACACGAGTTTGACGACAAATCAGCTAAACTTTAACAGGCCGTAGTACAAAGGCCATTTTTTTAATGAAATTTAAAAACGTCAAAAGATAGCAAATGGCAAGGGCTACAAAATGGCTCCCTCGGATTTTTGAACATGTTGGCTTTTGACCCCCAATTTGTTTTTACAAAACTGTTTTTTATGGAAAATGTCATCAAAATCAAAATTGTCAAACATTAAAAAAACGGAATTTATGTTGTACAAAACACATATGGACTAACACCCAAACCAAACCCCCCCCCCCCCCCCCCCCCCAAAAAAAAAAAAAAAAAATCTTGATTTTTGACTGACAGTATGAGTAACTGATGACGTCATATTTTGACATTGCGGTTTTTTGCTTTTATTGACCAGATACAGACAAATAAATGCCAGCACTGTATTTCTGGGACAAAACGGGTCTAGAAACATGCCTTTTTTATTTAGACTTATCAATTTCAAATTTTGGCCTTATGTGACCTTGACCTGAGCTTGACACCAACTTCACTTAAATGAGGTGAGATGGTAAAATGACTATCACTATCGAATTATATGTGTAAAATATCCCATAAAACATGTGTCGCATGACTTTCGTAGATCTTCTGCGCATAGTGACCTTGTGTGACCTGTCCTTGACCTTTGCCAACAAACTCACTTTAGCTCATGCAGGATGTGTATTATACCTTTGGGAGGGAGCACTTTGGGTGATCATGGTCGCAATCAAAAGCTTTGGATGGAAAGTATGGCTCAAACTCAAATACCTCGATTTTGACCTTTGATCCGACCTTGACCTGATGTGACCTCAATTCGCAAATGTAGAGTATGCTTTCGAATACCGCCTTGCGCGTCTCGCTGCGATTGGTTCCGGAGATAACGAGGGGACAATATTTGCCCCCCTCCGCCCCGTCAATGGCGTTCGGCTGAGACCCGGTCAATGCCGGGTTAAAGAAGAAATTCTTATTGTTTATGTTACATCTTGTTTTCTACGGTCTGTAACACAAATCTGTTCTCGCAATATTAAGTCATTCACAAATCAGTTTTTCTTCACTTACCTGTGGCAAAAGGTGAGAAGTAAAGCGTCTAAATTTGAAACCCTAGCACTACCAATTATTAATGTGACATAAGCACATCGTTTTGATAACAGTTGCTGCGAAAACTGGACAGGTTGGTATTATACTGTTTCGGAAACATTGTGAGTCCTTGTTTTCTGATTTACGCATCATGACCTCCTGACAGTTTGCGTCTGCAGTAGAAAGTGTTCAGTTATGTGTTAAGTTGCGGTTATTAGATGACGCTTTGTAGAGTTGTCTTGCAACACCTAACGGTTCATGCTTTATTATTAACGCTCGTCTCTTCCCAAACACAGCTTATTGACGGCTGTATAACATTGTGCAGGTACAACAGAACTTGGATTCGTGTGGAAAGAAACCGGGAGCAACATACCACAGATTTCCAGATGGGCGTCCCGTGGGAAACTGTGACCTTGACCGCGCTTGGCAAGAACAAACAGCTCTACTTTGACATGCTTGAAGAAGGTAAATATAATAAGCACCCCTGATGACTGATATAACTCCGAACCGTTTCCGTGTAACCTAATGAGTTGAGTCGGTAGGTTATTATGTTCTGACTCACATGGCTAGGCGTGGTGCGTGGTGTAACCTAATTAGTTGAGTCGGTAGGTTATTATGTTCTGACTCACATGGCTAGGCGTGGTGGATATGACACGCTTTGAGGATCATTTTAGCCGAAATTGTACGGTCGATAGCTGTCGATAGCATCGATAGTTGACTGTTTCTCTGACGTTTGGAGCTGGGCGAACTGTGTTCGTTGTTAAACCTTGCATTCCTGGCTTGGTCAGTCATTTTTCCTGCATGCAATACAATACCCGATCGTGTTAAAGAGAGTTGCGTATCGAATGTGTAAAAGTGTCCCGATATAAATATTTGGGCCATGTATTTCCCTTTCGCTTCACTCAATGGCTTGAGCTTAATTTGTTTAAAGTAATCTTTCTTGCGACACTACGTCAGTGCCCTCCCAGTGACGTCATCGGTGCCGGTGTGGCCCGGCAGCGCGTCAGCTGGCCCTGCGGGAGAACCAGGGCAAGACGCTGATGTACACGGCGGCCGGCTCCGAGTGGCGCCAGTTCGGCCACCCGCGCCGCCGCCGCCCGCTCGACTCGGTCGTGCTCGACCAGAACATCAGCGAATCCATCCTGGCCGACGTCAACGAGTTCCGCCGCAACCCGGCCTGGTACCAGGATAGAGGTGGGTCAGCAGGGTACCATCCAGGATAGAGGTGGGTGGTGATGAGGCTCTTCCCGATCACTTTCAGCAATCAATTCGGAAGAGGATTTTGCCTGCCGTGCCGGCGCTCAACAGTCAACACTATGTGAAATGATAGGATGCAACATGGTATGGCAAAGTGCAACGTGCAAACCACACATATCCCACACGTCCTGATTCAACTTGGTTCACGTCTATGGCGTGGTGTTTTGCCAGTAATTCAAACCTGTTACATACATTATTATAGTTAGTAGGAGGCACAACGTTCACGCGTCGCTTAACGCCCATTGACGGGGGGGGGGGCGTTTAACGCCCTGATGAACTTTCGTAATAGCTCAAAAATCGATAGCGCTATTAACTTGAAACTCCGGTTACCTTCTTCTACATCGATTATACGTCTTCTGTGAAAAATAAAGCAATTTCGTGGCGAAAAAAATCGAGTTAGAGCGAATTTAGTGACGTCACTACACACGAGTTTTACACCAAAATTAACTAAACTTTAACAGACCGTACAAATGCCATATTTTGAGAAACATGCAATCTAAAAACGTCAGAAGATAGAAAATGGCAAGGGCTACAACATGGCTATCTCGGATTTAGGAATATTTTGGTTTTTGACCAAAAAAAAAGCAAGAATGCATTTTTTGGTGGAAGATGTCCACAAAATCAAATTTTGCAAAGATATTTCAGAGAAAAAAAAACTGAACATATGTCAGAGACACACATATGGGAAACTACCATACCAAAGTTCAAAATGATATCACCATTTTTGACTGACTTATGGCATCTAAAGTATGGGTAACTCATGACGTCATATTTTGTAATTGCTGTTTTTTTATTGACCAGATACATACAAATAAATGCCACCACTGCATTTCTGAGACAAAACTGGTCTAGAAACATGCCTTTTTTATTTAGATTTATCAATTTAAAACATTGACCTTATGTGACCTGACATTGACCTTATATGGTGTCAGGTTGTGAAAATGGCTGCTACTATCAAATTATATGTGTAAAATAACCCATAAAACATGTATCGCATGACTTTCGTAGACCTCTTGCCAACAGTGACCTTTTGTGACCTTTGTGACCTTGACCTTTGCTTACAATTTCACATTTGCTTAATGCGGGAGATGCATTATACCTTTGAGAGCACTTTGTGCGATAACAGTCACAATATAAGGCTTTGGATGGAAAGTATGGCCCGAAAGCTCAAATATCTCAATTTTGACATTTGACCTGAGCGTGACCTGACATGTGACCTTATTTAGACAATTTCGCGTATGCTTTAGACGCGTCTCATTGAGAGCTTTCGATTCCCGCCATGCGCGTCTCGCTGCGGTTATTGGCATTTTCTTCAAAATGGCTATATCGGATTTCCAAATTATTGTTTTTTTACCCCCCCCAAACAAGAAAAAACGAAGAAGAAAAGAAATGAAAAGTGAATTTCTTATGCTCGAATGGAAACCTTTATTTTGGAGCATGAGAACTTCTCAGCCTCCTCCAACTCTAAAACTCTGAATAGGACCACGTGTGTCGCCTCTGAGTAACACCACGTGCCGCCCTCTGTCCCCCTGCGGCAGGCATCCCGTACCGGCGCGGCTACCTGCTGCACGGCCCGCCCGGCTGCGGCAAGTCCTCCTTCATCACGGCGCTGGCCGGCGAGCTCGGCTTCAGTATCTGCGTGCTGAACCTGTCGGAGCGCGGCCTCAGCGACGACCGGCTGCACCACCTGCTGGCCGTGGCGCCCACCGAGAGCATCATCCTGCTGGAGGACGTGGACGCCGCCTTCGTCAGCCGCGAGGACACCGCCCAGGTCCATCAACAAACGCAGAGACGCAGATTGGTTTTGTATGCTGTCAGATGTGTCGGGATTTATGTATTTCTCGTATGGTAAAGTTTCTTGCATTTGTAGCCCATTTCGTACCTCCTTGTATAGACGCAACGCGGTAGCGCGACGGCGTTGTCAGTCAGTGAGACAGTCACTGAAGCAGCGGACCTGCCTGACTCCGTGGTGACGTGGTGTCTGTTCGCTCCGTTCTGCTGACAGATGCGGGCGGCGTTCGAGGGGCTCTCTCGGGTAACATTCAGCGGCCTCCTCAACTGCCTGGACGGCGTGGCCTCCACCGAAGCACGCATCGTCTTCATGACCACAAACTACCTCGACAGGTGAGGCAATTGGGCGCCATGTGTCCTTCGTTGTCGGAGCGCCCTAAAACCCCAATCATCATCATCACAGGTGAGGCAGACGCTGGGTTGTACGGCTCAGCTGCCCATTGGAAGTCGGCACCAGTTGGAATACAGCTGCGCTGCTTAGGTGATACGCACTAAACGAACAGTGTTTGTAGGACGGTTTGGTGCATTCGCCCTTTTGTTTTCAGATGTTTGTGTAGCATTTGTTTTGAGACATTGAGGTCTTATCAACTGTGTGTTTAGGCATTTATCAGTGTTGTTACTTGCTTTTTACCACACTTGTAATATCTAATTATTGTTCTCTCTCATCGCGTTCTGCATTCTTGTTACAAGACTGCTAGAACCAAAAAGGCTGCTAAATAACCTAAAACCTAAACTAAAACCAGTTATGGGCCTGTACAAGTAAGCAATGCTCGCCAGAGCCGTGCGTACGCACGTGCTACGTAGATATGCACTACTTCGTAAACCTCACACAAATTTTCCTTCAAGTGTATGTCGTCACTCGTGCATTATCGTCCACTGCACCGAATGTGCTTCTCTCGGGCCGCCTTCTCTGACCGCCTCCCACCGCCTCCCCTGCCGCCTAGACTGGACCCGGCGCTCATCCGGCCGGGCAGGGTGGACGTGAAGGAGCTGGTGGGTCACGTGACGCCGCACCAGCTGCGCCGGCTGTTCCTGCGCTTCTACCCGGGCCAGACGGCTCTGGCCGACCAGTTTGTGGCGGTGGCCGGCCGGGTGGCGCGGCCGTTCAGCGCCGCCACCGTCCAGGGACACTTCATGCTGTATAAAGAGGCCCCGGAGCGCGCCGTGTCCGCCGCGGCCGAGATGGGCACCTCGTGACGACCGTGTGGCCGGTGGAAGTGAGTGACGGGCTGGGAGTGGATGAAAGCAGTGCGATATGCTGTACAATCGGGTGATCATGCTGTTGGTCGTTTTTGAGACATCTTGAATGTTGAACTTGTGTGTCAATACATCAGTTATGTAGTGTAGTAGAAGTCATTGGTGCTAGTTTATCAAGAATCTGCTGGACATATTCGCTATACCGACTTGTATAACTGACGGTTATTAGCCTATTTGCATGCAAAGTAAGTCCACAAAATCCTACGAGTGTGAAGCATTTCGATAGCCTGCTAATTGAATATTCCCAAATTGTTCTCGTAATGTGAATTTACATATTTCGTCAAACTCATACACTATCGGCGAATATCGCGACACTCCACTATTCTCCAGATTAGAAGAGTGAGCATTTTTCCAAATCACTGAGCTTCTCCGATCTAGGGTTAATGCTAAGCTTCTCCGAGAATGGAGGACCGAGGAACTTTCCCTCTGATCCTTCTCTATCCCTCTACTATCCCTCTGATCCTTCTCCGGATCCACCGTTCATGGTTTTTCATGGTTCAGGGGGCGGGCCACGGGTCCCCGGTCCTCGATTTTCTATTATGTACACTCGAGTCATGCGCCTCTGCCACTGTCCGTCACTTTCCGTGTTGGATGGATGGGGGGGGGGGTCCCTCGGAGGGTCAGACGATTAAAAAAGAAGAAGCCTGGAACCTTTGATGAGTGGATTTCGGAGAGCAGGTTTTGCATGAAGCAGGCCTGTTGTCCAGGCTGTGATCTAAGACTACACTCGGTCGCCCGTTACCGGTAGCATTATTAATTAAGTAAAGTTGTACGTGTCCGAATATAACTGGAGATGGTTTGACCGCCCCACCGGTGTCACCTCAGCATGAGCACGACCAGTGCCACCGGCCGCTGACGCCTGGCCAGTGGCCATGACAATCGGGGTCGAAGAGTGGCCGCTGAATCGACTCGAACCCAAAGTTTCAGCCTGTCCAGGGGATTTTCGCAGCCCGTTGCTGTCCCGACTAAGTTACAGGGACGGATTTGTCGGAACATTCGTCCCACTTTATTTATTTTATTTATTTATTTATTGAGTCAACAACCACAGGCACAGGGCCCACTTACGGTTGCAGTCATGCTGCCTCATGCAACAGGAAATTAGAACATTCACAAACTACATGAGTGCACATGGTACATACAATAAGAGAACACAACTATACTGCATAGTAAACACAGCAGCATAAAATAAATACATAAAAGGCGATTAAAATCGCCAGTGAAAGTAGGAACAAACGTGTAAATAAAGCGCTGAAACAGGCAAAAACCTAAAAAATAGACAAATACATAAAAGCGCCGGTAAAAGTAAATATAAACGTGTAGATATAGCGCTGGTACAGGCAAAAGACCTAAAATAGACAAGTGCAACTAAAAGCCAATGACTGATCACGGGACACAGCTCACAGCAGCGACCTTAACTCAAGTATGTGCCCTGAACATCAGCGAACTTCGTGATGTCAGATCTAAGGGTACGAGACGGCATAAATAAATCCGTCTGAGGGCTGCTGTGTGTGAGCGAGTTAAAGAGATGCGGGAGACGAATCAAGAAGCCCCTCTTTACAGAGTCAACTCTTCCACGAGGTACATGGAAGAGCTCGGGGCGCCGCGTACGTCGACTTGGTGCTGACAGCGGGAACGTTGCCACAATATCAGGGCAGTCTATGTTGCCGCTGAATACTGAGCGCATGAACATTAGATCGGACCGAACGAAACGCGACCTGACCGATGCGCAGCCAAACAGCTCGAGCAATGACACGTAATCAAGTGGTGGACACGCTGCTTGGGTTTTAGATTCCAGCCACATCAGGAAACGGTGTTGAAGGCGCTCCAGCCGGCGCATATGGGTGACCGCAGCGCCTGACCAGATTACGCTACCGTATTCCAGTATGGATCTTACATGGGCCTTGTAGGCGGCGAGGGCTGCGGCATGGTCAAAGCGCGTTTGTTGTGTGCCAGCAGACATCTGCATGCTTCTAATTAGCAGGCCAAGCATGCGGTTAGCTTTAGCGACTGTGGCGTCAACGTGGTCCGCAAATGTAAGCTTGGCGTCTAAAATGACGCCAAGGTCACGCACGCGCACACATCGCTCAAGCTTGTGGCCGTCCAGCACGTACGATACAAGATGAGGTGATGAGCGCAGGGTAAAAGTGATCGTCTTGCACTTAGCTGGGTTGAGTTTCAAACGCCAAGTTTTGGACCACAAACTGAGGCGGTCTAAGTCGGCCTGGAGGGAATGAGCGTCCTCTGGGGAACTGATTCGGTTGAAAATTTTGATATCGTCTGCATAAGACAGGCACGATGTTTTGATGTGATTAGGAAGGTCAGCGACGTAACAGGTGAACAGAATTGGGCCTAAAATGCTGCCTTCCGGGACCCCGGATAGTACCGGAGCCCAGTCAGAATGTTTCCCATCGAGAATGACTCGCTGGGATCGTTGGCTTAGGTAAGACTCAAGCCAGCTGAGCGCAAGACCTGAGATGTTAAAAGAGCACTTGAGCTTGTGTAAAAGTAGACTATGGCTCACACTCGTAAAGGCGGAAGAATAATCAGTGTAGATTGCGTCAGTTTGCAATCCCTTTGTCAGTGAGGTCCAGCAGTGTTCCAAAAAACAAGCCAAGTTGCTCAGGCAGGAGCGTTTAGGAAGAAAACCGTGCTGAGAAGAAGGCAGTGCTGGAAGGCATGCTTGGAGCAGGCTCTCGCACACTACCTTCTCCAGAATTTTAGAGCAAAGTGTTAATAATGAGATTGGTCTGTAGTTGTCTGGAAGCTTTTTAGAACCATTTTTGAATACAGGAATGATGTTGGCCCGCTTCCAAGATGACGGAAACACCCCGGAGCGCACCGACACTCGACATATGATGTCGATAGGGATCGCAAACTCATCCGCACATTCGTGTAAAATCCTAGCACTGAGGCCATCAGGACCGCAAGCTTTATGTGGGCTTAGCTCGCGCAGGAGCTGTGCCACACGGCCAGGTGGAACGTTAAAAGCAGACAAACCTGGGGCGTTAAGAGCGGGGGCGTCCGGTAAAGCGTCAGTACACGATGCGCTAAACTTTTTAACGAAACACTTGTTGAAGCAATTCGCCCTAGCCGTTGCGTCCTTCACCACCATGCCGTTGCACTCCAAAACGGGAGACACGTGACCACTGGACTTCAAAGATTTAATGAATGTCCAGTATCGCCTAGGATTATCTTTGAATTCTCGCAGAAGTCCCGTCAGATAGTCATGATAACTGGTTCTAACCTCGCGTTTAAAATCTGCTCTAGCCCTCACGTGCTCCTCTATGTTCGCGACAGAGGGGTCTGCCTTTTTGCGCTTGTGGGCCTGTTCTTTCTCACGCAGGAGATCACGAACATGCCGACTAAACCACGGTGGATATTTCTGACGCAACTCTATCATAGGTATATGGTCACTTACAGCGGCAAACACAAAATCATAAAATAACTCAACGGCAGAATCAACATCCATACATTCTAGTATCGTCCAAGGCACCGAGCGCAGGGCCTGACGCAGAGCAGTAAAATCTGCACGCTTGTAATTGTACACCTTAGATCTAGAAGCTCGAGGGGCCGGGCCTATGTTAACTTGGAAGTGCGTCACTACGACCAGGTGATCAGAAGTGAACAGTCTGCTGCGAACCTCAGATGTCGCAACGCCACCGCAGGACACCGCCAGGTCGAGGATGTTCTCCCCGCGCGTTGCTGTCGTCACCGACTGCACCGCACCGCACTCCGCGATGGCGTCGACGAAGGTGACGGCCCGCGCGGTGCGCCTCCGCAGACCGGCCTCTCCGTCACCCGTCCACTGGATCTCGGGCAGGTGCACGTCCCCTACCATCAGGAACGGGCGGCCGGTGCGGTGGAGCCCGCGCAGGAGATCCGCGACTCTCTCCGTCTCTCGATCTGCGTCGGGGGCGCTATCTTTATCTTTCGTTCTCTTTGCTGTCGTCTTGTACCAATGCATGCTGTGGAATATACTAAACAATCGCTTTACTCTTGTGGCATCGTGGTCCTCCGCCTTACCAGAACTAAATACGAAAATATCCCTCGAACTCTGTAGATAATTAGTGCTACCATATGAGAATGGCGCATTTTTGCCACTAAGTGCGCAGCGCTTGTATCAAGTAGTGTAAACAAACAGCGGACGCGCGGTTGCCGGCTGTTTGGGGATTTGGTCATCATTTGGGTATGGAAAACATTATTTTACTTATGTTGTATTTCATGGGCATGTTTTGTTGCAAATAAGGTTGTGAAAAAATTATCACATCAACATCAGATGACGTACTGTGGTATGATTTCCGTATACCTGTTGCTTACTGACTAATATCATTGTCAGTCAGTTTTCAGTGATGTTTTCTTATAATACCTACATCCAGTATCTTATAATTGCTTTGGAGCTGGGGTGCGGAGTGGAAAACTCTGACTAAAAATAAGTATAAAGAGTGGAAAATTCAACCAAAAAACATATGTACCAGGCTTTATCACCCAATTACCTGTTCACCAAAATTAGTTATCACCTATGCCAATTATTACCTGTCTTTCCATCCACAGGCTGTCCCTATCATTACATCCATAAATCAGTATCAGGTTTCCAATTATCCAATGCATTGTAAAATAGGAGTGGAAAATTCACAGTAAAACTCAGGAAAAAGAGTGGAAAAATAGTATGCATAGGGTGTCATTTCCCACTCAAATCTCCCAATGCTAGGACACTGCCTACATCCATATGTAGGATTCCTATTTATAGTATATGCAGGTAATTTTATCTTTTCACCTTATTACATAAAGGCAATCATGCCTGGCATAGAAACTTTCAGTACAGGAAAAATGTTCAGAAGCAGTAGGGTACCACTCATCAAAACCACAGTATCGGTGGCCTGTGGGGCTGGTGTCGTCGTCGCGGCCGGCGTCGCAAGAAAATCAAGGGTTACTATGACCGTTGTTGGTCTGGAGTCATATGGAAGCCTGCATGATGTCACCAGATTTTGATTTACAGCAGTCTACAAGATGGTTGGGGGGCAACAGCCCCCAGTAGGTTCTGCAGCGCAGTGAGTGAATGTGAGCAGAGCGTTTTAAACGTGGGTCCCTGCAACCTTAATTGCTGTAAAGGTTAGCTCAGGTTTGATCATGTTATTACTAATATTACTAATAACAATAAAACCTGACCTAACCCTTACAGCAATTACAGTCACAGGGACCCATGTTTAGAACGCTCCGCTCACATTTGCTCACAGCTGTGGAACCTACCGGGGGCGACAGCCCCCGGAATCCCTAGACCATCTTGTAGACTGCCGTAAATAAATTTCTGGTGACACCATACAGGCTTCCATATGACTCCAAATCAACAACGGTGATAGTAAGTTTGAACCTTTATTTTCTTATGACGCTGGCCACAACAGTGACGCCAGCCCCTCCACACCATAAAAAAACACATCATAAACTTCTTCTAGCAATCCTTTTCCTCACCAGCAATTCAGACTTGGGAGACATGGGAATTTCATTGTCAAATTCATTTGACCTCATCCCTTTTCACCCTTAAAACATTTTGTTTGATTTAAATACCTACCTTAAAATGATGCCTGACATTGGATATCAATATATCAAAATGATATGGCTGTGAAAATTACTTTCTCTGGTCAGAGAATAGGAATGTCTGGAAAAGTGGGCTGGTGGTAGTGAAACTTTTATTTTGTTTTGAGAGATCCCAATGAAGTATTTATTTGCAGATTTGAGCTCTTTTGGTCTTTATGTACCTGTTGCTCTCAAATTTACTCATTCAAAAATAAAAGATTTCAGAAACCAAATGACCAAAAAGTCATGACCCCTACCCCCACCCTAGGCTCCTGGTCATGACCCCTGCCCCCCCCCCCCCACCCTAGACTCCTGGTCATGACCCCTGCCCCTACCCTAGAAAAAGTCATGACCCCTGCCCCCCCCCCCCCACCCCCCACCCTAAACTCCTGGTCATGACTCCTGTACCTCATTCCTACATCTGTGTATCTGGTCCCCTTTAAGTCAGATTGATCATATTTCAGACTATTGTTTTTGACCTGCACATGTTATTTATAACATGTTGGCATGTTTAGCTGTGTGTTCTCCATATTACATTGGAATGTGTTGCTATTTTAGGTGTAAGTACTGGTTATCTCATGGATACCAAATAATGCAGCAGTTTCAGTGCCCCCAAGGCTGAAGCCCTCTTTTTTATTAGTTTAGTCCAAATATTCTGATTGGCTGGATTTCTGAGGTTAGAACCCACGCTAAGCTGAGCTTGTTGCATGGACCCTGACCCCACAGGCCACAATCCGATCAAGCAATTCCAGGTATACAGCAGGATTTAGCAGAGAAAGTTCTGTCTCCCCCCCCCCCTCCATGACTTGAGAGTTGAGACAGTATACCCAGTGAGTTAGCATATACAGTTGTATGTCCCCCATGACTGGAGACGGTCCAACTGGCCTGCTGGCTTCATCTGACCTTGAATGCAACTGCTGCCACCAGCTCCATGTCATCCCCGCCAGGAGAGCAAATAGCGAGTGCTGAAGCGACTGGAAACCACTGTACAAGGGTGGGTCATATCCGTAGTTCAGCGCTCTCCTGACTGAGATACACAGGTGGACAAAATCACAAGTCATCATCATGGTCGTCTCACTAACTGTGCTGCCCGCCAGGCCATCATGATCGTCTCACTAACCGTGCTTCCCGTCAGGTCATCATGGTCGTCTCACTAACTGTGCTGCCAGTCAGGTCATCATCATGGTCGTCTCACTAACCGTGCTGCCCGCCAGGTCATCATGGTCGTCTCACTAACCGTGCTGCCCGCCAGGTCATCATCATGGTCGTCTCACTAACTGTGCTGCCCGCCAGGCCATCATGATCGACTCACTAACCGTGCTGCCCGTCAGGTCATCATCATGGTCGTCTCACTAACCGTGCTGCCCGTCAGGTCATCATGGTCGTCTCACTAACCGTGCTGCCCGTCAGGTCATCATGGTCGTCTCACTAACTGTGCTGCCCGTCAGGTCATCATGGTCGTCTCACTAACTGTGCTGCCCGTCAGGTCATCATGGTCGTCTCACTAACCGTGCTGCCCACCAGGTCATCATGGTCGTCTCACTAACAGTGCTGCCCGTCAGGTCATCATCATGGTCGTCTCACTAACCTGTGTTTGACAGATAACATCCCTGGAGTCTGATGGCCTTCAATATGTCCACCCGTTTCAATCGGGTGTGGATTCTGCCAACGGTAATATCACTGGCCACCCTCTGGCTGTACCTGCTGGTCAGCAGGGCACCGCCTCTCACCACAGATATTGACGGAAAGGTAACACTGCAACGCGGCAATTCAATGACCTTGTCGGAATTGTAGATGTAAAACCGAGTCTTATCGCCAGTCGCTGCACGCACTAAAGTGCCCGCGTCCGGAAGGGTTGGTGATTGCTGGGACGACTTGTTCAATTTTAAGTCGTTTTTTACTCAACCCAAAAGCTGAGGTGCGTAAACAAAGCAAGCAATGGTTCAATGCATAAGTGGCCGTCGTGCTGTGTAGTCTATGACAGATGAATTAGTTGTCATCGCTGCAGCCATGCCATGTTTATTCCCTATTGACCCAATCTCCTGACCCAATCGGCCCGTCTCCACCGCAGATGGTGACGACTCACCTGCGCTTCCCGAGCAACTTCGTCCAGCTGAAGGCGCTGGCGGTGTTGCTGCGCCACTACCAGCAGGACCACTGGCTCTTCACGCTAGTGCTCTTCTGCAGCGCCTACATCTACAAGCAGTCGTTCTCCATACCAGGCAGTATGTTCCTGAACGTGCTGGGCGGAGCGCTGTATGGCGCGCTCGAGGGCTGGATGCTCTGCTGCGCGCTCACTGCCGTCGGCGCCTGCAACTGCTACCTGCTGGCCAAGTACTGCTGCCGCCACCTGCTGCTCAGATACTTCAAACGACGCATTGTTGACCTCACCGACACGGTATGTGTACGGGAAACGTCTGCTGGTTACAGGGGCGGCATTTTCATACGCAGAGTCGACGTGGTGGCATATATTGTGTTGTAGTTTTGTTGCGATATATGGTATTACTTGGCCGTATAGGTAAAGCATGCGTCGATATATTCGTGGTATATTTTGATTTTGATGGTGTAATATGGTGTAGTGAAGACATACATTTTCAGAACATGTTCAATTCTACTTATACTGACAGTATAATGGGCAGTAGTTTGTATTACCAACAGAAACAGTTCCAGATAGTGTCGGGACGTACTATCGTCGCATATTTGAGTTGCCTTCTTTTTTAAAGACAGCCGGAGATTGTGTGTTCCGCGTTCTCGAATTCTCGAAATCGCTGCCGTGATTTTGTTTAGAATACAGGAAAGTCGTCATTGGGTGTGTGTTTGCGGGATCAATCAGCCTACTGGTGACTATATTTCCAGGTGCACCGTAACCGGCACCAGCTGCTGTATTTTCTGCTCTTCATCCGTATTTTTCCGATGACGCCCAACTGGTTTGTGAACATGGCCTCGCCGATCGTGGGCGTGCCGCTACACATGTTCTGCTTCTCAGTGTTTGTCGGTAAGTGGCCAGTGTTGGTCGGTAAGTGGCCGGTCGGAGATCGGAATGTTTCAGTTACAGACTGAGAGTTCTGAAAAGAAACCTAAAATAACCCTCATCGCGTTGTCTATGTATATCAGCTTCTTGGAAATTGTGTTTCTTTTGGACATTTTATGCATGTTTTTGTATTTGTGAATATGAAGAACAGATGCAATAGTTGAATCAGGTGTCACGTGTGAATGCGCTTTAGGTAGCACTTCTTTACGACTGAGTGTCAACAATCCAGAATAAGCTGTCGCAAGCCGCGTTTGCCGCAGGCCTGATGCCGTACAACTTCATCTGCGTCGAGGCGGGAAACGTCCTCGGGACGCTGTCGTCACTGGATGACCTGTTCTCCAAGACGACGCTGCTGAAGCTGCTGTTCCTGGCGTTCGTCATGCTGCTGCCGTCCCTCTACAAACGCAGCCGGCGCCAGCGGCCCGGCTTCGCCAACCTGGACCTGGCCAGCTCCTATGTGTTGTAGCGTCGGGAGCTTGGTCTGGCCTCTGGACGATGTTGGCAGCGGGTGGGTGAGGCGTCGCAGCTGTTTGTGGCCGATGTTCCGACCAATGTGCGCCGTGTCGCTCAATGCGAGATCTAGCCGCATGTGGTTTTATTTATAATTATGCATGGCTGTGCCATCCAAGGGCAATGTGTAATATGTATTACCTGGGTATATTAAGACTTTCCATTCCCTATACTGAAGCAATATTGCCTACACAGCTTGCTTTACATGTGAGCTGGGATTACTTGGTCGCACATATTGCTGTCAACGTACCGTGACGTCACCTCTGACCTCACAGACCCGCTGCCCGGTAGTCCGGCGCCGTGTCGCGAATGCCGACCTACCGTGGTCATTTCTGCCGTGCGTGATTCTCTGCGCGCCCGACCCGGTCAGTGTCGGGTACGGAGGGTAGGCATACCGGTAACGTTCCAGGGGCGGAGATCGGCACTTGGACCGCTGTGGTGAGCGATGGAGCGGTTGGGTATTTGCATAGCGCACCGGACTCGCCCCCGTTCCCACCGCCCTTCCCCACTTACCACCGGTGGGACCGCCCTTCCCACCTACCACCGTTCCCACCGCCCTTCCCCACCTACCACCGGTGGGACCACCGTTCCCACCGCCCTTCCCCACCTACAACCGGTGGGACCACCGTTCCCACCGTCCTTCCCCACCTACCACCGGTGGGACCACCGTTCCCACCGCCCTTCCCCACCTACCACCGGTGGGACCACCGTTCCCACCGTCCTTCCCCACCTACCACCGGTGGCACCACCGTTCCCACCGCCCTTCCCCACCTACCACCGGTGGGACCACCGTTCCCACCGTCCTTCCCCACCTACCACCGGTGGGACCACCGTTCCCACCGTCCTTCCCCACCTACCACCGGTGGGACCACCGTTCCCACCGCCCTTCCCCACCTACCACCGGTGGGACCACCGTTCCCACCGCCCTTCCCCTCATAAACGAGCCGACTTCGTGCTGCATTCCGCTCCCCGCTGCTTGTCAAATAATCTGTGAATAACTTACATTGGCATAACCAGACATCTGAGGTACCTGGGGCATGTCTCACTCGCATCTGGCAGGAGACACAAACTATGGGACGGGCAGTGTTTTAGCAGGCGATAGGGCGCGCTGTTTGTTTGTTTTGGGTGAGCCGACTCCTCAGGTGAATTTACGCCATTAGGGCGCACTGTCTTTGCAGCGGACAATAAGGACAATTGGACGTGCGCTTCAGTGCATCTAGAATCAGTGCAGAGGGTAAGCATTGCTGCTTTCACCTGTGCACTAACGTTCGATGTGAAAGTCATCCGGCGAATGTTACATCATATTGTAAGATGTAGGTATGTCTGTGATTTTTGGGCATGCTCATAATGTATCTGCAAAAATGGCCGGTTTATTGTTGAAATAGTTATGAAGTGGATGATGGGTTGCGTTGTAGTCACTTTTTTTATTCTGAAGTTTGACATTTCTCCGTAAATTTTAAATGTCATGAACGACACAGGCGTTTCTTCCGTTGTGCGTCCACGCACTATCGTGGTGTCTGACGAATTCAGGACCGTTGTGAATTGTAACTTTCGTTGTATAGACATACCAATCAGGGGTCATTAATCAACTGAGCCCGCAGTCTTATCCACCGCTCACATGTCTTGGTGTGTGTCATTCTGAATGTGCGGGCGCCGGGCACACCCATATTGTGCAATGCATCACCGAATGGGTGATATGTTTGAGAATGGTTTAGTTCAAGCCTAAAATGTCTCAGCCGGCTGAAATGTTTGCATTTGTGACCATAGGACACGATGTATAAACGTGTAAACAATCGTGATATTTATTTGGTCGGTGTCCCCCGTAAAACTATGACCGTGCCCGTTGTATGTATGAATTAAATAAATTGTTTGTGATCACACCATGTTCGGTATTTACTTTGGTGTCAGCCGTGGTGTCATGCAAAGGACAGTCATTATCGAACAGAGTCCGAAATGGATTGGACAAGACCCTTGGTCTGTCTCATCGACCATATCGTACCTGGATAAGATTTTTTAAAAAAATGTTGCGGATTTTGTTCGGGTTAACTTGAGTTGATTTTTTAAAAGAAAATCTTCAGAGTGAAACCTTCCACACGACACAGTGACAAGAGCTCCAGCTTCGCCTGTATTTTACCAACCACCAAACGTAAAAATACCACCGATTGTCAAAATAAATAGATCAAGGTCAACATCGCACTGCCACGGGCGCGTCACAGCAGCGGTGCCGGTGAAAATTCGGCCGGCGCTGCGCCGTGGACCATCCAGCTCCATACTCGGTGACGTTCACATCACGTTCACATCACATCCTCGGTGACGTTCACATCACGTACCCAGCACATCCTCGGTGACGTTCACATCACGTTCACATCACATCCTCGGTGACGTTCACATCACGTTCACATCACGTACCCAGCACATCCTCAGTGACGTTCACATCACGTACCCAGCACATCAGACTTCGCCCGGTCCCAGTTGCACTGGCTGTAACCGCCACGCCGGTTCACACATTTCGTTACTAACAGTCATATATAGGCGGCGCTCATCCCTGTCGGAAAGTGGCAACGTGGACCGAGCAGTACGTGACGGGGGTCTTTCGCTATTGAGACATGATCGTCCATATACAACGCCCCGGGCAACTGAGTTGACTGTTCCCTTCTGATATTGTCTTAACCACGGCGCGACTGTGCCGAATCTGAGATGCTTTGACCGAGTATCCGAACGCCGCGTCAATCCCTTCCGCTTCAGCATCCTGCACCATGGATACAAAACACATCGTGGGAACTCAGACACGGAATGTAACGCTGATTCCTGGCAACCGGTCCAGCCAACTCACATCTCCCCGACGACGAGTAGCGACTTGACGTACAAAGTCATCCGTCAAACCAACCATAGTGTCCTACCGATGCTTACACGTCGTCAAATCCAGCACGGTACGATAATCGCACATTCCATAACACTTCCTGTGATAGAACTCTATATCACCATATTCTCCAGTGCGTCGAGTTAGTAGAAAAGGTCGAGCTGCTGCACCACATCGAACGCAGCCCGGGTCCCTCCCAGCAGTTCTATCAAACGGACAACACACACTTCTCCAGCTGTACACCAGCGCTCTTCAAACAAACCCATCTGAGCCACCGACGACATCCATCTTTCCACACACCTGCGATCCCCTCCGAACCCTCTTGATCCGTTCTGACCCATCCCGGCCCTCCCTAGTCCGGCTGCGGCGCTGGCTGCTCCTCAGAGCATCATCATCTGGGCGCGCAGGTCGTCCAGACTGGTCTGGTCGCCAGCGGCGGCGGCCGGCGCCTCTGCTGCTGCTGCTGGCGGCGGCGGTGGCTGGTCGGCCCGACTGTAGGCCAGTCGCACACCCTTCACCAGCTCCTGCTCCGGCTTCTCCGGCGCCGTTTCGTCCACCAGACTGATACCTGACACCGGCAGATACACAGGTCACGGGGGCCGACAACGTAACAGGAGACATTATACCTGACACCGGCAGATACACAGGTCACGGGGGTCGACAACTTAACAGGAGGAGACATTATACCTGACACCGGCGGATACACAGGTCACGGGGGCCGACAACTTAACAGGAGACATTATACCTGACACCGGCGGATACACAGGTCACGGGGCCGACAACTTAACAGGAGGAGACATTATACCTGACACCGGCGGATACACAGGTCACGGGGGCCGACAACTTAACAGGAGACATTATACCTGACACCGGCAGATACACAGGTCACGGGGGCCGACAACTTAACAGGAGGAGACATTATACCTGACACCGGCAGATACACAGGTCACGGGGGCCGACAACTTAACAGGAGACATTATACCTGCCACCGGCGGATACACAGGTCACGGGGGCCGACAACTTAACAGGAGACATTATACCTGCCACCGGCGGATACACAGGTCACGGGGGCCGACAACTTAACAGGAGGAGACATTATACCTGACACCGGCAGATACACAGGTCACGGGGGCCGACAACTTAACAGGAGACATTATACCTGCCACCGGCGGATACACAGGTCACGGGGGCCGACA
>JAXIVJ010002086.1:97500-118218 GCA_036785665.1 Chirona hameri
GTGTTTAGCCAAGCCAACGCACCACGGCGGCTGTGAACCTGTGACCCAGTCAGCTGACCCTGTGACCCAGTCAGCTGACCCTGTGACCCAGTCAGCTGACCCTGTGACCCAGTCAGCTGACCCTGTGACCCAGTCAGCTGACTCTGTGACCCTGTTACCGACTCACTTCAGCGTGTTCTGCACCAGCAGGCCGGAGACGACGCCCATGGTGGTGGGTAGGGAGGCGGCACACACGCCGTCCCGCTTCAGCGTCTTCTCGTCGATCCCGGATGCGACGATCAGCGGCGGAGCGCAGGCGAAGCAGGCCAGCTCGCCGGGGATCAACAGCTGAATGTGACCTGGCGGCAGCAACAACATCCGGAATTGATACAGATCGTCAGGCCCGGGGCTGTGCTGTGATGATAATTGGGGGTTATGGACACGCCGACTATGTGGTCATACGGCGCCCACATGTGGCTGCACTAAAATCAAAGCCGTTATTTGGGCAGCTTCAACTTCCCGGGCGACTATCATGATGATGATGATTGGTGTTTAAGGGCGCTCCGACAACGAAGGTCACACGGCGCCCATCAGATTCACGTCAAGACATGGCGACCTCGTAGACCCGACCGACGATCCCTGGTGACCAGGTGACCCGTGCGTGACTCACCGGAGACTGCGTTCTCGGCCACGCCGGACTCAAACCAGGTCTGCCGGAGCTCGTTACACGCCGTGTTGATCGCCATGCGGGCCTCGAAGTTGTCCACGCAGCTGAGCACCAGGTCCACCGGTCCGTCCGTCAGACTGCCCGACCTGCGGGCACGGCGGCAGGGTACAACTCACCGATCAGATCCGAGAAGTGAGGGGGGGACGTCGGTCAAGCTGTCCGATCTGTGTATACAACCCAAAAAGTAGCATACGGAAAATAACCGGGCAATATATGCTGTCATTCTCCTGTGACACATCACTTAACTACAATCATATTTCAGATACATTATCGAATTTTGCTTGTTCTTATTCTGGTCATCGAGTGGATGAAAATCATCCGATTCGAGTCTGAACAATTCAGGAACGATCCCACCAGAACATCACTCCTCAGCCCTCTTGACAGTTGTACCGATGATACGCCGTCAACCCCTGTCTACACCCTCTGCCGCTGCCACCGACCTGATCCTGCCCATGAAGTGGTCAAAGTTGTCCACGGTGGTGATGTTGTAGTTGTGGCACTCGATGGCCACGTCTGGGTTGATGGAGGCAAGTGTGCGGGCGGCCGCCTCCACCTTGCTGAGCCCCGCCTGGTGCGGCTGGTAGAACAGCCGGTTCATGTTCGCCAGCTCCACCTTGTCGTAGTCGAACAGCAGCAGCTGTGCAGCACACAGAACAGGCGGTCAGGCGGCGCCACAACGCCGTACCATTTCGCTTTCATGCGTGGAAGCACAACCAGCTGCTAAGATCTTGCTGTCGTAATGATACGACTGCTGAGTGTCTGCCCGTGTAGCTCAGTCGGGAGAGCGCTGGACTACAGATCTGACCCACCCCCGGGTGGTTCAGCCGGGAGAGCGCTGGACTACAGATCTGACCCACCCCCGTGTATCTCAAGTGGGAGAGCGCTGAACTACAGATTTGACCCACCCCGGGTGGCTCAGTCGGGAGAGCGCTGGACTACAGATCTGACCCACCCCGGGTGGCTCAGTCGGGAGAGCGCTGGACTACAGATCTGACCCACCCCTGGGTGGCTCAATCGGGAGAGCGCTGGACTACAGATCTGACCCACCCTGGCAAGGTGGGTTAGAGACACTTCGGCGCTCGCTATTTGCTCCTGGCGGGGATGACCTGCGGCCGGTGGCAGCGACCGCGTTCAAGGTCAGATGAGGCCAGCGAGCCGGGCGTCCTCAGTCATTAGGGGGGGGGGGGGGGGGGGACATTAACCCGCGCCGTGCCAGGGAGTGTTTAGACCCCCCTAAGGTTTTTCGAGGATAGCGGAAAAACGACTGCGCTGCGCGCCGCCGTTTTTGGCATAGCTGTTTGGGCATCAATTACCAACATTATGTAAAATTATTGACCTCGGGTCATCTCAGGTCAGGTCACCAGACCAGGTCACGTGACCCCACCCCAACAAAAGTTTGTGGTCGTACCACAGTCACCGTTTTTGGATGATCGGTTTTACACTTACAGGATTTCATAAGGTCACATATATCTACAATTCGTTTATCTTGGATTTTGTATATCAGTTACCTAAGGTCGGGTCAATTTCGTGACCTCTCCATTATAAGTCAACGGGGAAATATTCAAATGCTTCTTATTCCGAGGATACGCAAGATAGCAGTCCAATTCCTTCTGGATCATGTTATCATAGGTCATTCTTGCTGACTTAAGTGTCATCCGGTGTGGTCATCCGAAGTCACACTTTTTGGGGGTAAATAACTCTACAGAATGACGATAGAGAAGTGAAACCAACACCAAGTGTTTGTCTCGTTGAGGCACATCTTCCCATATGCAACATGACCTACTTGGGACCTACTTGACCTACTCCCATATGCAACATCATCACTTGACCTTGACCTGAGATCGAATTTTTTAGTTGACCTTACCAGGTCAACTCCAGTGAGTCGAAGCGCCTTGACGAGACAAACATGATGGCGTCACAATTATTGCCTTATGTTTATTATGTAAAAAGCCATTTGTGAAAAAAACTGTTTTGCAAAAAAATAGCCTTTTTGACATTTGATGAGATCTGGAGCCTAAACCATTGACCTGAGCTAAAATGTGAGGTCACCGAGTAGGATTGCATTTTCAAAAGCTTTCGATTGTTTTTTTTCCTTGTTTGTTCCTAGCTATTATAGTTCCCGAGATATTTGGGGGCGTTCGAAGCAAAGTCCTAAAAACTTTCGACCTTAGATGACCTCTGGTGACCTAAATATTGACCTGAGCCAAAAATACCCGCAGTAATTTATAATGTGCTTGTAGAGAGCTTTTGCACTCTCGTTTCCGCGTATTGTTGTTTAACTAGTCCAGTTAGTCTTCGAGTTAGAAGGGGAGTGTCTAAACACCCCTCCCCCCGGCACGGCGAAGGTGGCGCCGAGCACCGGCACGACGCGGGTTAAACTTTCGCCTCTAAATTCTGCCGGTGACTGGAATTGCGCGATCGAATGGTGAGGTCAGGGCCCGCACAACAAGCTCAGCTTAGCGTGGGTCCAGATCTCGGAAATCCATCCCATCAAAACATTCAAACTGAATTTATAAAAAGTAAAACACGGAAACATCTGTTGATAGAAGAAGCGACGAATTCAACACTTAGGTGGGTAAATGCAACCTTATAAGCATTGGCGGTTTTGTTTTGACATAGCCACTCACATTTTGTGCATAAAACGACATAAAAGCTTATTTTACGAAAGGTACAACAAATATGGAGCATCATGGAGCATCACAGAACTGGAGCAAAGCTACATTATCGATGACGCACTCAAGGATGAAGATAAACTATCACATCTGTGAGGTCTTGTCAATTAAGGGGAAAAACTGACTTATGAGTGGCCCATTGTAACCATAGTATTAGTTTTCAATGGCTTACTCCTTTGCAACTACTTGATGGATTCACCTGAAAATTTGCACACCAAAACTGTCATGTCTTTATATTCTGTATTGTCAGGTTCATGTGTAGCTAGGGCAGACACACAACCCTGTCTCCCCTTTAAAGCCCACTGGCAACTCACTTTTAACAAAACACAATTAAATCACAAATTAAAAAACACTTCACTTTCTGTATTCATCACAACAGTGGAACATGAATTAAATATAATATAGTCAGTAAAACATTGTTGGTTCCTTTTCAACTGAAAGCAAGGTTCTTAAGTGCTTTTTCACATTAGGAAAGAGTGCTTCAGAACTGCCTTCTTGGTTCCTGACCCAACTAGGCATTTTACTGAAACAGCAGCAGGGGAAGGAGATGAGGGCTTACCCTTTCAATGATGCAGCAGGATAAGGAGGAGGGCTTACTTTGGTGCTGCTGCAGCAGAGGAGAGAAGAGAGTCCTCTTCTTTCTGATAGACAAGAAAGGAGAAGGAGACCTATCTTACCAAGGATGCAGCGTAGGAGGAAGGGAATGGCTTACCTACCTTGTTTGTATTGCAATGCAACAGAAGAGGGAGAGAAGAGCTTACCTTGCCAATGCCACAGCGAGTAAGCATCTCAGCAGCTACGGAGCCTACTCCTCCCACTCCAACCACTGCCACTGAGAACTCTCGGATCTGCTCATAGTTGTCCACAATGCCCATCCGCTTCAGCGCCATCAGACGGCTGGAACAGATAGCATATGATGGCAAGTGGTAGAAAAACAAACATTGGTGATCAAGACTCACAAAGAAATATGAATGGTTTTGTACAAACACAGAACTGTCAAAAGTAGTTAGCATGTTGTTACACATAAATTTGCATAATGACAGAGCACTACATTCTAGTCACCCTTCCATTTAGAAAACAACAACAATAAGTGTCTGGAACAGATAGCATATGATGGCAAGTGGTAGAAAAACAAACATTGGTGATCAAGACTCACAAAGAAATATGAATGGTTTTGTACAAACACAGAACTGTCAAAAGTAGTTAGCATGTTGTTACACATAAATTTGCATAATGACAGAGCACTACATTCTAGTCACCCTTCCATTTAGAAAACAACAACAATAAGTGTCAAAGGCATCTGAGATATAATTTTAGTCTTCTAGCTTTTACAAATATTGACAAAACCTCTTTTGAATGGAACAATGGATATATTGACACCGACTTAAACAAAATACTAAGAGTATGGCAGGTTTAAGCACCTGTAAGGATTTGCATCCACGACCTCGCTGGACATCTGTTCAATTTTCGTACGACCTTGCCGTTCTTTGCCTGGCTCATTTTTAAGGACTTCTAATTCCTTTTCAAGCTCAGCTATTTTTTTCTTGAGTTCTTCTGAAGACATCTTAACAGTAACGGCCCAAGCTGTGAAAATGAAAATGCCAAGAGAGCAGACACAACTACACCATATGGATCTGCAAACCCTAACCGGCTTGCCCCAAATGTCCAATGTTTGTGACAGAAAGTTGTGGTCTCTCGTCAGCCGTAAATGCCTACGCAAGTAAAGGAATATGGAAGCATTTGGTAGCTTTATTAACTGCGTCATAGCCAGCAACTGTAGTTTTTCAACATAAAATTCCTTATTACAGATCATTCATCGCTGTATTAATTGTTTGATATAAACAATATTACTTGATTCTGTCACACTTGCATTCATTTATTTTTACAAAAAGAACCACATTTTGTATTTGGGAGTATGGACGTGACGTCATTTGTGACTCATGTGTGATGTAAAATGTTGCACGGATCGCTCAGATTTAGCTTCAGTTCTTCATTGACATGCTATATCGAAGGCGTGTTTCTCACGCTCCTTATTTTATTACGCCAGTCTCACGTGGGTCGGAAGCAGCTGTGGTGAGTCGGTTGGTTATTTATACCTCATGTCGATGTGTCGATTTTTGCCGTAGAAGTATCTTAAAATTTTCATACTGGACATTTTGCAGGTGTAGAATAACTTATTATCGGCTGATCGTTTTATTATTTCAATTTCGCGGCTAGATGTGTAGGTACCTATCTTGAGACTTGATCTAGATACGAAATATACGATTAGTAGCAAGTACATTATTACATACCCAAGATGCGTGGGATTGCTTTTTATGGGTATTACTCCATTTATCACTCAAAACGGCATAATGTATTGTATTGACTGCATCCTGCAGTCCCCATCCGTTGGGATGGGATGCAGCCCCTTCCAAGTTTGCCCTGTCCTGTGCCCTGCCCTGTCCTGCATTTGTCCTTCCAAGAGGACTAGAGGCCTTCACATCTATCAAGGACCCTTCAAACCTACCAAATGCTCCTCCCGCTGTCCAAGGTCTCTCAGTTGATAGCAGAGCCCTCTAAGAAAAATATCAGCCAGTCTTTCTTAGAGGGCCCTCACGACTTGGTATATGGTCCTCTGCCTCATTTACAGGTATTATGTCGATCTGTAGATGACCCTTTACCGATAAGTAGAGGACCTGTGCCTGACTGTAGAGGGCTTCAAGGAACGTTTAGAAAGACATTCCTGTTTAACCCTCGCCAGTAAAGCTTCCAAAACCTGCATGACTGTGCAGCAAGAGGCTGCCCCCCCGTGCTTCGCCCGTAATGGGGCACCACAATAAATTTCCCGCCGCTAGAGGCGCTGATGATCAACTGCTACCAAGGGGACCGGCGTATGTGCGTCAGAGTGTAGGTCACTGTAGGGCGCATGTTTACGGCGGAGTTTTGAAGGGGTTAGAATGGTACATATTGTGTTAAAGCTTATACGAAATGTTGGTGTCTGTGAGTATTCGAAAGCTGAAAGCATTTCTCGCTGAGGTCAATCGTTTGACTTCGGGAGGTCAGAGAGTGCCCGCGAGGTCAAATCTTGGGTACCGCATAACATTTACCCTAAAGTACTTACCGAAGTTGTTTCAACGGCTAAATATTCCCACCAGCCTATAGCAGACGGTGCACGAATGATCTGACCGCCCCTGGTCACCGGTTGACCTCAGGTCACAACATAAGTTACCATTATGGGCTATGGGAGAATGATGGGTACCGCATAATTTTCCCCATAATTTTCCCAAACAATAACTTAGAGAAACGATTCCACCACCATCGCCTACCCTTTAACCCACCGAAGGTAAGTTTGAACACAATCGGCCGGTAAGCAACGAATACGTATTTGGACGGCTCGTTAAATGGATATTAGGGCCTTTCCAGGTGACCTGGAGGGGGCAAGTCTTGCATTGTGCCCTTTCGGTGGGTTAAAGGGAAGGCGATGGTGGTGGAATGGGTTCTCTAAGTGATTTTGGGAGAACAAAATATGTGGTGCCCGTCATTTTCCCATAGGCCATAATGGTAACTTATGTTGTGACCTGAGGTCAACCGGTGACCAGGGTCAGTCAGATCGCTTGTTGTGCACCGTCTATAAGCTGGTGGGAATATTTAGCCGTTGAAACGACTTCGGTACCACTCTAACCTCTTCAAAACTCTGCCGTAAACAATGCGCTTACACTCTGACGCACAGACGCCGGTCCGCTTGGTAGCAGTTGGCATCAGCGCCATCTACAATAGCTTTCAATTGTGGTGTCCCATTGACCTAGAGAGTAGAGCCTCCGCGTTGCTTGCAACGGGATCCTCACCATTGATAGCAAATTTTGAGGTCATATGATCATATCATCGATCTTTGATGATCACTGAAGCCAGGACAATGACCTAGATTTCAAAGAAATAATTCATGATCGTGGGGATTGAATTCAATTCGAGCCAGAGGCCATTCTTATTAAAAAAAACGAGCCGTGGCTCGATTTTTTATTATTATAAGAATGACCTCAGGACTGGCATTTAAGTCACTGAAATGCCATGATCAGCTGAAAACTACAGATATCAGGCTACCATTGAACGAATTAAATGAGCCTAAATGACGTAAAATGGATGTCAAATTGGGAATCAACGTCTAAAAAAATCCCGAAAACCACTCTACGTCAAAAACGTTATCTTAGATCATCAGAGGTAAGTGACCTCAGTTGACCTCTTAATCACTTGGTCATAACCTCAGTGGAACACATATATGTCATCTTCTTACACTTACTCTTATGCCCCTGATCGAGTCGAGTCGGAAATGCACGAAGCACGATCAGTAGGTACACTGAATTCGTATGTCATGACATGTATAAACAGGTCATAGGTCATATCTCATACGATTTCAGAATTTACGGGAACGTGTCAAAATGGTCAAAGTAGGCTACTGAAAGTTTTATCAGAATCGAATGACAAATGCTAGTTATTTACGAAAAACCGAGAAGTGGAGGTCCTCCTGCACTAGCAGGGGTTAACGCCAATTCTAGCGGCATTAAATCTCCTAACCATCCGTGGAAACCGTCTATCGAATCAGATTACAAAGGTGGATTCTATGGGACGATCGAGGCCAATGGCCAAAAAATGTGACCCAAATCGGCCGAAAATTAACATATTTCCTGCTTTTATTGAAATCTAAGCATTTTTTTTAGAGGGAAGTTTGTTGCAAGTGAGTTAGGCACTAATGCACAGAACAGCGAACTCTGATATTTGTTTGTAATTGTAAAATAATTTGTTTGGTTTGGCCCCAAAATAAACTTGTCTGCGGTTGTGTCCGCCCGTATACCAAGAGCCCTTTCAGCTTGCCTAGGATGCCGTTTCCGACAATAGGGTGCACCCTTTTCTCATTTCGGGACGCAGTGGAAATCCTGAAAATATCTCCTTAACTATCACTTCAACTTTGACTTCACCCTGACCTTCAACCCTGACTTCTCAGGGGCAAACAACTGGAGTCTGAGCTGCGTAAGAGTTACAGCGATCCCAGGGACAAATTATTTCCTTCTGGCAATGCTTTATCAATTGTTAACATGAGTGCCAATCAATTGTTAACATGAGTGAAGAACAATATAATTAACTTAGAGTTTCTGTTCAAGAGATATGTTTTCCCCATTTCAATAATTGGTTTAAAGGGAGTGTGCCTACTGTTTTGGAATGTCAAAAATATTTTTCATACGGTAAGTAGCTGTTGGTTTGATTGTTGTATATGATTAAATTCACATCTGGAGCCCCTTTAGTTGAATTTTCACTTATATTGTTTTTTGTTTATATTTGTTTCGATATCTATAAAACGATCGCCACTATGGTGATGTTATGTAAAACGGCGCACATAAGACAATACAATTACGGTCACATCATGCAAGATAGAAAGACGAGTTTTGCACAGCACGTTCTTGCCACTGTGAACTTTATTATGTGCAAGTTTCATAGCTCTAAATTGATATCTTCTTCAAAAAATGGCCATCGGCCATCATCGAAATGGCCATCATCGAAAAACATGATGGCCGTCCAGTTTCTGTTCGGCTGCTGCTATCAGCGTGCACGAGCTGTTTTGTTGAATTGCTATTGGCCGGCGCTAACAATATACTAGCAGTTTAATCGATAGTTGCAGTGCTTCTAGTAGCGGAAGCCCTCTGGAGTCTACCCGATAACTTTTTGCTCCCAAGCAAATTCCTGGAGTCTTTGAATATCTCAGCAACTAGGGTGAATCTGGAGAAATGAAGTATTGGTTCAATTCAGAAAATTGTGTTCTATAGACCAGTGTCAATAACCCCAACTAAGCGATGTGAGTAGGCACACTCCCTTTAAGCTCTTAAGTACTGGCCAAATGAGCTTTACAGTAGTGAATGTTACCTTAGCATCATTGTATTTCCTTGCAGCCTCCATTCTGCAGCTGTGTGAATTACCGATAATTTTTTCCTTGCAGCAGTCACCATGAGTGCTGAACAGTTGGAACAGTATAACAATCGGGCGCAGCAGGCAGAGGAAGAGGTCTGCCAGCTGCACAGCACACTGCAGCAGCTGCTGGCCGGCTCTGTCGACCCCAGTGTCGCCACCACCGAGGAGGTGGCCCGCCTGCGCTCTGAAAACCAGAAGCTGCGCTACCGGGTTGGCATCTTGCGTCGCGCGGCAGAGGAGGCGCAGGCAAAGGGCAGTGGTCAGAGCATGGCTGGTGGTGTTCAGTGTTTACATGTGGCGCTGTTAGAGCAGTTTGCCACTGCTATCCATGCAGCGTTCCCCGATCTGCCCGAAGTAGCAACAGCTCTCAGCTCGAGCTCCCGCTTCGGCGACTACCAGTGCAATGCCGCGCTGCCGATCGTGAAGCGGCTGAAGGACAAGGGCATCAAGACGAGCCCCCGGGACGTGGCGCAGAAGATCATCGACTGTGTGCCGAGCGGCCCACTGATCGAGCGACTCGAGGTGGCTGGTGCTGGCTTCATCAACGTGTTCGTCGACAAGACGTTCGCGGCGGAGCAGCTGCGGAAGATGATGGTGGGCGGCGTAGCAGCGCCTGTTGTGCCGCGACGACGCGTCGTCATCGACTACTCGTCGCCGAACATCGCCAAGGAGATGCACGTCGGCCACCTGCGCTCCACCATCATCGGCGACAGCATCGCGCGCCTGCTCGACTTCCTCGGCCACGACGTGCTGCGCATCAACCACCTGGGCGACTGGGGCACTCAGTTCGGCATGCTGATCGCGCACCTGGCTGACAAGTTCCCCAACTACCGCACCGAGACGCCGCCCATCACCGACCTGCAGGCCTTCTACAAGGAGTCCAAGAAGCGCTTCGACGAGGACGAGGAATTTAAGAAGCGGGCGTACGACTGCGTGGTGCGCCTGCAGTCCTACGAGGAGGACATTATCAAGGCCTGGAAACTTATCTGCGCCGTGTCCGAGCGCGAGTTCGAGAAGATTTACGCGCGCCTGGACGTGAAGGGCCTGGTGCCGCGCGGCGAGTCGTTCTACCAGAGCCGCATGCAGGGCGTGGTACAGGCGCTGACCGACGCCGCCTTCCTGGAGGAGGACAACGGCAGGAAGATCATGTTCGCGCCTGGCTGCGACCTGCCGCTGACCGTGGTCAAGTCGGACGGCGGCTTCACCTACGACACGTCCGATATGGCGGCGCTGCGTCAGCGCGTGCAGGAGGAGCGCGCCGACTGGCTCATCTATGTCGTGGACCTCGGCCAGAGCGCGCACCTGCAGTCGGTGTTCGCGTGCGCGCGCCGCGCCGGCTGGCTCGACAGCGGCGTGCGCTGCGACCACGTCGGCTTCGGCGTCGTGCTCGGTGAGGACAAGAAGAAGTTCAAGACGCGTTCGGGCGACACAGTGCGCCTGGTGGATCTGCTGGACGCGGGTGTGCGTCGCACGCAGGAGAAGCTACGCGAGAAGGGCCGCGACCAGGAGCTGACCGCCGACGAGCTGCGCGAGGCGCAGGAGAACGTCGCCTACGGCTGCATCAAGTACGCCGACCTCTCGCACAACCGCAACCACGAGTACGTGTTTTCGTTCGACAAGATGCTTGACGACCGGGGCAACACGGCCGCCTACCTGCTGTACGCGCTGACGAGGATCCGCTCCATCAGTCGGCGCGCGCAGCTGACCTCGGAGCAGCTGCTGGAGGCTGCCAACGGCGGCACGGCCATCCAGCTACTGCACGAGAAGGAGTGGAAGCTGGCCCGCGTGCTACTGCGGTTCCCCGAGGTCGTGGTGCGCGTCACCGAGGACCTTTTTATCCATAGCCTCTGCGACTACCTGTACGAGGTATCGACCACCTTCACAGAGTTCTACGACAGCTGCTACTGCGTGGAGAAGGACCGGAAGACGGGCGAGGTCATCAGCGTGAACATGTCGCGCATGCTGCTCTGCGAGGCCACCGCCCAGGTGATGACCAGGTGCTTCGACATCCTTGGCATCAAGACAGTGCAGAAGATGTGAGACTCGCTGCCCAACTAGGAGATGCTTTGTTTGTACTCTTGTTTCAACCAAAGTCCGTGATCTGGTTGTGATGAATTTGGAATAAATTATGCCCAACTAGGAGATGCTTTGTTTTTACTCTTGTTTCAACCAAAGTCCGTGATCTGGTTGTGGTGAATTTGGAATAAATTCATACTTGATCTGTTCACGTGTTTGAAATAACATCGGCTTAGGAAAAGCAACGGGAAGAGTAGTGCTTATTTGAGATGCCAAGTGCCAACAGGTGTATGTATGGAGCTGGGAGCGTATATATATATTATTTGCGATCGCTCGAGCCGGTCAGTATATTATAGCTAAGAACACGTAAATCCTGGCTCCGGCAGTGCTGTGCTGTATTCTGTAACATGGGACATTTTTGGTTCGTTCGTTTCGTTCGTTTTCGTTTGAGTGGAATGAAGGGGTGCGCACTGCGCAGATGTGGCGGCGATGTGATAGGTCAGCAATAACTGAGATTGTGTGGAGAATGGACACAAATATGTAATTACTTCTGTGGCGGATAATAATATCTTTGAACAACCTCTTGCTTTCTATTATTCTCAATGCTCCCACCGTACCAAGCGAAGTGGGTGTCAAGTAGCGTACCAGTACGCCCGAGAAGTCAATCAGAGAAAATCGTGACGATTTTGTGAGGCTTGCACACATTTATTCAACACATTATTTCAAAATACACAGACATTTAAGAGTTGGTCCACATATTGCAGCTCATACCATGTCATGGCCCACGCCCGCGCCGCTTCGCGTTAATACGCGGTCTAGTCTTGCAGTCTTGCGGGGCGGCGCCCCCTCGCTACCGTCCGAGCGTGCAAGCCGTCGACCAGCTGTGGCCGGCGCCCCGCACGCCCGACCGGCCCCGCAGAATCTGCTGAGGGCCGGTCTCGGGTTAGCCCGGGTGGGGAAAGGGCGGGGGCTACATTAACACGTTTAACCGTGTAACGACCGCACGTCCCGGGGGACCGTCCGTCCCGCGGCCAGCAAGCAACTAAGAGTGGTGCCCTGGACTGGGACCGGGCCTCACCGTGCCGTGCGGCGTCAGGACAACACACGAGTCAACTACAACAGCAGATATCAAACACAAGAATGAACGGCGTGCGGTGTCCGCGGCCGACCGACAGACAGAAGTTGACACCACTGTGCTGGCCGCTGCCGGTGCGGCTCTCACTCTCACTCGCTCTCTCGCGGCTCAGTGAGGTACAAAACTAGCGCCCGTCGAATGTGACAGACGTTTTGATGGTAACCCCACCACATTTCAATTTCGCTTTCAAAGGATGCAATCCTGCATTTATACAATATATATGAAGTTACATACGGTATTGAGCTACAGGTTGGTTTACATTTGTTTGCGAAAATGCACCAGCTTGAAGGCTATCTGTTTCCAAATGGAAAAAGCTGCCAGATCCACTGAATTCGCCAGATCGCCTCACTGCGTCGGTTTTGTAAACAATGCTGCTTGCGCGTATAGAATACGGCGGAAGCGGCAGAGCCAAGGCCGCAAAGCGATTCAATGTGTGCGCAAGGCCCGAATGTGCCCTTGTGTTTTGATATGTTGCCGGCATTCAGCTAGTTATTTATTTATTTATTTTCTGTAAATTCACTGCAGTCTGATATTGGGCCCTCATGTGAGTATGAGACGTGTATTTTACATTTCGTATGGTTGTAACTGCTTCGATTTCAATTTTCAGTTCCGGCGGGAGCATTTTTATATTTCAATTCAAATGTCGGTCTGTTATGCCTCAGCTTATGCCTTGAATTTTTGTTTGTTTGCAAGAAAATGTAGGAATATATATAATTGCTTCATTTAGTACTGAATTTTCAGGAAATACATGATATTTTTTTGTGAATTTAAATTGTATTACCTATCTGAAGTTTGGTGTTAACTTAAAATGTCATTCTATCAAATTTGACATTAAACATTTAAGATAACAGTCCATTTGCCAGACAGTCCAAATGCTAGACTTGTTATGCTATTGGCCTTAATCCTCACCTCATTTGCCCTATATTTTATCAGATATTTATGATTAAAAAATATATGTCGGACTTAGGGTAAACGACTAACACAGACACATCCAAACACAGTACTTTTAATGCTATTGGTGTTCTTAAGTGCATCTGTATATTTACATTGGGTTATACGACATACTGACCATAATCCCACAGCATTTTATATGTTACAAAACTTAACTATTTGGTCACTACACATCTTTCAAGACACTTATGGGTAACAGTGGGGCTGGCATCACTATTGCGGCCGGTGTCTCACGAAAATCAAGGGTCAAGGTTGGTCTGGAGACATGGAAGCCTTTATGATGTCACTGGATTATGGGATTATGTCTGGTGACTCCCTGAGATCAGAATTTAAGGGTTGGAAAACTGGGATAGGTTGATAAAGTTGATAATTTAATAATTTATAATTGAAGGGACTGTTCCACATTTTTGAAAGTTGTCAAATCACACTAAATTGTATGTCTACATGTCAGGTGAGGTTAGCTGAACATGTTTGTGAACCTTTTTTTCTGAAAAATTGCTTATCTTGGAAGATATTAAACTTTTAGTTTTAAAGGGAGTGTGCCTACTCACATCGCTTATTTGGGGTTATTGACACTGGTCTATAGAACATAATTTTCTGAATTTACCCATGACTTTGTTTCTCCAGATTCACCATAGTTGCTGAGATATTCCAAAGACTCCAGGAACTTGCTGGGAGCAAAAAGTTATCGGGTAGACTCCAGAGGGCTTCCGCTACTAGAAGCACTGCAACTATCGATTAAACTGCTAGCATATTGTTAGCACCGGCCAATAGCAATTCAACAAAACAGCTTGTGCACTCTGACAACAGCAGCCGAACAGAAACTGGACGGCCATCATGTTTTTCGATGATGGCCATTTTGATGATGGTCGATGGCCATTTTTTTAAGAAGATATCAATTTAGAGCTACGAAACTTGCACATAATAAAGTTCACAGTGGCAAGAATGTGCTGTGCAAAACTTGTCTTTCTATCTTTCATGATGTGACCATAATTGTATTGTCTTATGTGCGCCGTTTTACATAACATCACCATAGTGGCAATCGTTTTATAGATATCGAAGAAAAAACCAAGAAAAAAAACAGTATAAGTGAAAATTCAACTAAAGGGGCTCCAGATGTGAATTTCATCATATACAACAATCAAACCAATAGCTACTTACTGTATTAAAAATATTTTTTACATTCCAAAACAGTAGGCACACTCCCTTTAAGCAGAAAGTTGGGTTGGTGATGTCATATGATTTTTTTAAAAAATAACAAGGAAATCCTTTGTGCTCCTAAATGTATGGCACAATGTTTTATTGACATCTATTGCGCAGAACCACCCGATTTCTAGATTGGCTAGCACTATCAGCTGGAGTTGTTGCAGCAGTTGGCCAGGGACTGCTAGTGAGCCAGGGTGTTATGATGTCTCAAGGAAATGGTACCACTAAATATTGATTGATGGAAATATTTATAAATTAATTAATATTTAGCATTAAATATTTAACTGGTACCATTTGCTTGCGACATCATAACAACCTGGCTCACTAGCGGTCCCTTGTGGCCAACCGCTGCAACAACTCCAGCTGATAGTGATAGCCTCTAGATTGCGAACCACCCGTGGATCGAGAAATGAAAGACAAAAATATTCCAAGGCTGACCTTTTAACAAGTTGACTATCATTACCAGTTGGGTAAAGAGAGACGACGCTGTCGGTTTAGAGGACCTATTCAAATACACATGGGCCTTAATTTTTACAGACATCAAAATCAAACTTGAATATCTTTTTTATTAGATCATTGTGTTCACAATCTACAGGGTCCGCCCCTGTAGCTCAGTTGGGAGAGTGCCAGGCTTCTGACCTCACCCAGCAGTGGCAGCCCGGATTTGAGTCGCTTCGGCGCTCGCTATTTACCCCTGACTGGGGTGGCCGGTGGCAGCGGTCGCACTCAAGGTCAGGTGATGTCAGAGGGCGGGGCAGACCGTGTCCAGGTATGTCGGGCACATACAACTTTTGCTTCTAAATTCTGCCGGACGCCAGGAATTGCTTGATCGGGTGGTGGGGTCAGGGCCTGCGCAACAAGCTATGCTTAGCGTGGGGCCTGACCTTGGAAATCCATCCATTCAAAAACATTTGGAGTACATTTATTCTTTTAAAAAAAAAAAATGTTGTTTTTACTGCTACCATACTTGATTTCAATGCCAATCCATCAAAATGGCTAACTCAACTCAAATCTAATGTTAAGGTGGGATAGTCCCTTTAATATATATGGAGCCTTTATGACGTCACCAGATTTGTATTTACCGACATAAATGAATATGACGCTCACAGATTAGATATGAGGACCCCATGACAACACGTCTTAGTGCTTGCAGATGCAAACTATTAATGACTACCGTTTTATACTTTTATTGAAAAATCATCCTGGGTTTGTATCCTGTCACACAAACACATGGTAGCATCTGGGTTTGAAATAGGTTTGATTGTCTTAAACAAGGTATGTGATGCTGTGAGACACGACACAGAACATATTTTCCAGGTGATATGACAAGGTGATGTGATGTGATATGTGATGACACAAGGTGATGTGTGTTTGTGTGACTGGATACAAACCCAGTATGATTTTTCAATAAAAAGTATAAAACGGTACAGTCATGTGTAGAGTTTGCGTCTGCGAGCACCGAGACCGAGCTGTGTTGCAGTGGGGTTCTGATATCTAATCTGCGAGCGTCACATTCATTTATGTCGGTAAATACAAATCTGGTGAGGTCATGAAGGTTCCATATGTATTAATTTAAAATTATCAACACTATCAACCTACCCCAGTTTTCCGACCCTTACATTCTGATCTCGGGGGTCGCCAGCCATAATCCCATAATCCAGTGATGTCATAAAGGCTTTCATATGTCTCCAGACCAACCTTGATTTATAGTAACCTTGAACCTTGATTTTCTTGAAACGCTGGCCGCGACGGTGACGCCAGCCCCACTGTTACCCTATTATGTACCTGTTAAGTTATTAAAGGGAATAGTTCACCTTTAACATGGGGTTTTGAACTGAGATAGCATATTTATAGAGCAGATCGACAAATGGGTTGTGTGGAAACATTAGCTTCATATGTTAAGTAATTTTGACACAGGACTAGTTGGCCCCTTTTAGAAGAAGAAGTTTCATTTCCCCGAAACTTGTTTCGCGTGCTCACAACGGTTGTTTACGTTACAAGCAGCCTGTATACAATCCGTCGTTATTGTGTGCAATAGTTTCCATATCCAAGCTACCATATGGATGATGTCATAATTGTCATGAAGTTTTGTGTGGCCATGAAGGAGAAAAGAGAAACATGCCCATCTTCGACGGATATCCATCTATCGTCCAAACAAATGCCATATTCGTTTTTTTTTCAGCTCGAAATACCCCATATAGCCAAATTTCAAGATAACTTTCAAGGTGACCTATTCTCTTTAAAAATGTATCTTGCCTAAGAATATTGGAACGAAAATATTTCTGGATGGTCACAAAGTGTTCAGTGTTCACCCACCACGATCGTCGACATATCTATGCAGATGAAATAATCCAGTGTGTCTACTTGGAAAAATAAGGATCGCCCATGACATCATTGGAACAAGGCAGACACATAATCGAACCTGACTTAACCTTTACAGCAATTACGTCGCAGGGGCCCACGTTTAGTACACTTCGCTCGCTGCGCTGCAGATCCTACCGAGGGCTGTCGCCCCCTGTCTCAAACCCCTTCCAACTGGCCGCCTCTGTGACTTTATCATCGCTGCCTGTCATATTACACCAAACTCCATTCAGACTAGCTATGCCACGTCTGTGACGTCTTTGCAGCGATCCTGTCGTGCTGTTTCCTGGGTCGCCTGGCGCCCTGTCCCAGCCACCGCGTCCACGCCATGAACGGTGCGCATGCGCACTCGGAGTTGGTGGCCATCCTGGACGCGGGCGCCCAGTATGGCAAGGTGATCGACCGGCGCGTGCGCGAGCTGCACGTGGAGACCGAGATCCTGCCGCTGGACACGTCCGCCATCACACTGAAGGAGCGCAACTTCAAGTGAGTGCTGGCTTTGTGGGACGTGGTGCTGTGACAGGTGAACGTGCCACTTTAGTGCACTTCAGCAGGTACTGTTACGGAAGAACATGGTAATTTTGGTGGTATTTTTGTGGTAGTTTTTCATCACAGTCCCATTTATTTGAGAAACCTTGACCATCCTCGCCTTTTTTGTACGTCTTCGCGGAGAGTCGGCGACTGATTAATTGTAAGCGTTCGCTCCTCTCCCGCGGCGAAACTCTCGTCATGCCACCTCAATTTATTCACGTCCTAAACCGCTCAGCTGTCCACAGCTCACCTAGTCTGCGGTTCAGCCAGATCTGTGTTGGCCAATGTGACATGTATCTGCTGTGCTATAGTGTAGTGGCATGTGTCTGTCACACCAGTCTGACCTGCCGGCTCGGCTCTCCGCCGCCAGGGCCGATCATCATCTCCGGCGGTCCCAGCTCGGTGAACGCCGAGGACTCGCCGCAGTACCGATGCCGACATCTTCCGCATCACATACCCGTGCTGGGCATCTGCCGGCTTCCACATGATGAACAAGGAGTTCGGCGGCGTGGTGCAGTCCAAGGAGCAGCGCGAGGACGGCCAGTTCGACATCGAAAGTCGACAACCAGTGTGTCCTCTTCAAGTGAGTTGAGTGTGAATGGAGCACACAGGGAGAGCAGGGAGGTAGCTGTGTCCTCTTCAAGTGAGTTGAGTATGAATGGAGCACACAAGGAGAGCAGGGAGGTAGCTGTGTCCTCTTCAAGTGAGTTGAGTGTGAATGGAGCACACAGGGAGAGCAGGGAGGTAGCTGTGTTCCTCTTCAAGTGAGTTGAGTATGAATGGAGCACACAGGGAGAGCAGGGAGGTAGCTGTGTCCTCTTCAAGTGAGTTGAGTATGATAGAGCACACATGGAGAGCGGGGAGGTAGCTGTGTCCTCTTCAAGTGAGTTGAGTATGAATGGAGCACACATTGAGAGCAGGGAGGTAGCTGTGTCCTCTTCAAGTGAGTTGAGTGTGAATGGAGCACACAGGGAGAGCGGGGAGTGAAATAGTCCTCTGTGTCCTCTTCAAGTGAGTTGAGTATGAATGGAGCACACAGGGAGAGCGGGGAGGTAGCTGTGTCCTCTTCAAGTGAGTTGAGTATGAATGGAGCACACAGGGAGAGCGGAGAGGTAGCTGTGTCCTCTTCACGGGTGGTGGGCTCTGGCGAGGAGCTGAAAGGTTGTGTGGGGGGGGGGGGGCAACCAGTGGCATTTCGAGTGAGCTGGGTCTGAGGGGGGGGGGGGGGGGGGTAACAACCAGTGTCATCTTCGAGTGAGCTGGGTCTGATAAGGGGACAGAAAGGGTGGGATGGTAACAACCAGTGTTCTCTTCTAGTGAATTGCCTCTGGGTGACGGCTGAGGGGCCAGGCTGGTCGTGGTGCCAGTACAGTATTATTGGTTAAGTTTGGGAGAATGGTCCCTGGCCAGGGAACACAGAGGGAACGGGAGTTGCACGCCGACCAGTGTGTGTCCGCGAGGACAACGAGGCTTTCAAACGAGGAGGGGCGTGAATTGACACTGGCAGTCGGTGTCTTCTCCCGGTGTATGTCGAGCCCTCAGATGTGTGGTCTGTTGGTTCAGTCTCTGTTGTCTGATGGCGCCGAGGACATTCCTCAGACGTGTGGTCTGTTGGTTCAGTCTCTGTTGTCTGATGGCGCGGACATTCCTCAGACGTGTGGTCTGTTGGTTCAGTCTCTGTTGTCTGATGGCGCGGAGGACATTCCTCAGACGTGTGGTCTGTTGGTTCAGTCTCTGTTGTCTGATGGCGCGGAGGACATTCCTCAGAAGTGTGGTCTGTTGGTTCAGTCTCTGTTGTCTGATGGCGCGGACATTCCTCAGAAGTGTGGTCTGTTGGTTCAGTCTCTGTTGTCTGATGGCGCGGAGGACATTCCTCAGAAGTGTGGTCTGTTGGTTCAGTCTCTGTTGTCTGATGGCGCGGAGGAATTCCTCAGACGTGTGGTCTGTTGGTTCAGTCTCTGTTGTCTGATGGCGCCGAGGACATTCCTCAGACGTGTGGTCTGTTGGTTCAGTCTCCGCTGTCTGATGGCGCGGAGGACATTCCTCAGAAGTGTGGTCTGTTGTTCAGTCTCTGTTGTCTGATGGCGCGGAGGACATTCCTCAGAAGTGTGGTCTGTTGTTCAGTCTCTGTTGTCTGATGGCGCGGACATTCCTCAGAAGTGTGGTCTGTTGGTTCAGTCTCTGTTGTCTGATGGCGCGGAGGACATTCCTCAGAAGTGTGGTCTGTTGGTTCAGTCTCTGTTGTCTGATGGCGCGGAGGACATTCCTCAGACGTGTGGTCTGTTGGTTCAGTCTCTGTTGTCTGATGGCGCCGAGGACATTCCTCAGACGTGTGGTCTGTTGGTTCAGTCTCTGCTGTCTGATGGCGCGGAGGACATTCCTCAGACAGACTGGCTCTACACACCGTGCCATGTCCTCCGATGTGGATGTAGTGGTCCGCCGTCAGCGGCGGGGAGACAGACCTGAGCTGGCTGTACTGACTGCCCTGCCATGTCCTCCGATGTGGATGTAGTGGTCCGCCGTCAGCGGCGGGGAGACAGACCTGAGCTGGCTGTACTGACTGCCCTGCGGTGTCCTCCGATGTGGATGTTGTGGTCCGCCGTCAGCGCGGGGAGACAGACCTGAGCTGGCTGTACTGACTGCCCTGCCATGTCCTCCGATGTGGATGTAGTGGTCAGCCGTCAGCGGCGGGGAGACAGACCTGAGCTGGCTGTACTGACTGCCCTGCCATGTCCTCCGATGTGGATGTAGTGGTCAGCCGTCAGCGGCGGGGGGGACAGGCCTGAGCTGGCTGTACTGACTACCCTGCCATGTCCTCCGATGTGGATGTAGTGGTCAGCCGTCAGCGGCGGGGAGACAGACCTGAGCTGTCTGTAGTGACTGCCCTGCGGTGTCCTCCGATGTGGATGTTGTGGTCAGCCGTCAGCGGCGAGGAGACAGGCCTGAGCTGGCTGTACTGATTGCCGTGCGGTGTCGGCCCGCCCCTGCCCCGTACTGACTGTGTTCTGTGTCCCGTGTTTCCGCTGCCAGGACCTGGAGAAGACGCAGCAGGTGTTGCTCACCCACGGAGACTCGGTGGTTCGGGTCGCCGACAACTTCAAGGTGGTCGGGCGTTCCGGAAACCTGATGGCCCGCCATCGCCAACGACAAACTTCGCCTGTACGGCGTGCAGTTTCATCCCGAGGCAAGTTACATGGTTCGACTCC
>JAXIVJ010002087.1:0-7500 GCA_036785665.1 Chirona hameri
CATGACTCACCATATAACTAGAGACCCATCTCCTGCCTTCGTCCCATCTCCTGCCTTCGTTCGCTGACTCCCAGAGAGCATGACTCACCCTATAACTAGAGACCCATCTCCTGCCTTCGTCCGCTGACTCCCAGAGAGCATGACTCACCCTATAACTAGAGACCCATCTCCTGCCTTCGTCCGCTGACTCCCAGAGAGCATGACTCACCCTATAACTAGAGACCCATCTACTGCCTTCGTCCCATCTCCTGCCTTCGTCCGCTGACTCCCAGAGAGCATGACTCACCATATAACTAGAGACCCATCTCCTGCCTTCGTCCCATCTCCTGCCTTCGTTCGCTGACTCCCAGAGAGCATGACTCACCCTATAACTAGAGACCCATCTCCTGCCTTCGTCCGCTGACTCCCAGAGAGCATGACTCACCCTATAACTAGAGACCCATCTCCTGCCTTCGTCCGCTGACTCCCAGAGAGCATGACTCACCCTATAACTAGAGACCCATCTCCTGCCTTCGTCCCATCTCCTGCCTTCGTCCGCTGACTCCCAGAGAGCATGACTCACCATATAACTAGAGACCCATCTCCTGCCTTCGTCCGCTGACTCCCAGAGAGCATGCTCACCCTATAACTAGAGACCCATCGCCTGCCTTCGTTCGCTGACTCCCAGAGAGCATGACTCACCCTATAACTAGAGACCCATCTCCTGCCTTCGTCCGCTGACTCCCAGAGAGCATGACTCACCCTATAACTAGATACCCATCTCCTGCCTTCGTCCGCTGACTCCCAGAGAGCATGACTCACCCTATAACTAGAGACCCATCTCCTGCCTTCGTCCCATCTCCTGCCTTCGTCCGCTGACTCCCAGAGAGCATGACTCACCATATAACTAGAGACCCATCGCCTGCCTTCGTCCGCTGACTCCCAGAGAGCATGACTCACCCTATAACTAGAGACCCATCTCCTGCCTTCGTTCGCTGACTCCCAGAGAGCATGACTCACCATATAACTAGAGACCCATCTCCTGCCTTCGTCCGCTGACTCCCAGAGAGCATGACTCACCCTATAACTAGAGACCCATCTCCTGCCTTCGTCCCATCTCCTGCCTTCGTCCGCTGACTCCCAGAGAGCATGACTCACCCTATAACTAGAGACCCATCTCCTGCCTTCGTTCGCTGACTCCCAGAGAGCATGACTCACCATATAACTAGAGACCCATCTTCTGCCTTCGTCCGCTGACTCCCAGAGAGCATGACTCACCCTATAACTAGAGACCCATCTCCTGCCTTCGTTCGCTGACTCCCAGAGAGCATGACTCACCCTATAACTAGAGACCCATCTCCTGCCTTCGTCCCATCTCCTGCCTTCGTTCGCTGACTCCCAGAGAGCATGACTCACCCTATAGCTAGAGACCCATCTCCTGCCTTCGTCCGCTGACTCCCAGAGAGCATAACTCACCCTATAACTAGAGACCCATCTCCTGCCTTCGTTCGCTGACTCCCAGAGAGCATGACTCACCCTATAACTAGATACCCATCTCCTGCCTTCGTCCGCTGACTCCCAGAGAGCATGACTCACCCTATAACTAGAGACCCATCTCCTGCCTTCGTCCGCTGACTCCCAGAGAGCATAACTCACCCTATAACTAGAGACCCATCTCCTGCCTTCGTCCGCTGACTCCCAGAGAGCATGACTCACCCTATAACTAGATACCCATCTCCTGCCTTCGTCCGCTGACTCCCAGAGAGCATGACCCACCCTATAACTAGAGACCCATCTCCTGCCTTCGTCCGCTGACTCCCAGAGAGCATGACTCACCCTATAACTAGAGACCCATCTCCTGCCTTCGTTCGCTGACTCCCAGAGAGCATGACTCACCCTATAACTAGAGACCCATCTCCTGCCTTCGTCCCATCTCCTGCCTTCGTTCGCTGACTCCCAGAGAGCATGACTCACCCTATAACTAGAGACCCATCTCCTGCCTTCGTCCCATCTCCTGCCTTCGTTCGCTGACTCCCAGAGAGCATGACTCACCCTATAACTAGAGACCCATCTCCTGCCTTCGACCCATCTCCTGCCTTCGTTCGCTGACTCCCAGAGAGCATGACTCACCCTATAACTAGAGACCCATCTCCTGCCTTCGTCCGCTGACTCCCAGAGCATGACTCACCATCTAACTAGAGACCCATCTCCTGCCTTCGTCCGCTGACTCCCAGAGAGCGTGACTCACCCTATAACTAGAGACCCATCTCCTGCCTTCGTCCGCTGACTCCCAGAGAGCATGACTCACCCTATAACTAGAGACCCATCTCCTGCCTTCGTCCCATCTCCTGCCTTCGTTCGCTGACTCCCAGAGAGCATGACTCACCCTATAACTAGAGACCCATCTCCTGCCTTCGTCCGCTGACTCCCAGAGAGCATGACTCACCCTATAACTAGAGACCCATCTCCTGCCTTCGTCCGCTGACTCCCAGAGAGCATGACTCACCCTATAACTAGAGACCCATCTCCTGCCTTCGTCCCATCTCCTGCCTTCGTTCGCTGACTCCCAGAGAGCATGACTCACCCTATAACTAGAGACCCATCTCCTGCCTTCGTCCCATCTCCTGCCTTCGTTCGCTGACTCCCAGAGAGCATGACTCACCCTATAACTAGAGACCCATCTCCTGCCCTCGACCCATCTCCTGCCTTCGTTCGCTGACTCCCAGAGAGCATGACTCACCCTATAACTAGAGACCCATCTCCTGCCTTCGTCCGCTGACTCCCAGAGAGCATGACTCACCCTATAACTAGAGACCCATCTCCTGCCTTCGTCCGCTGACTCCCAGAGAGCATGACTCACCCTATAACTAGAGACCCATCTCCTGCCTTCGTCCCATCTCCTGCCTTCGTTCGCTGACTCCCAGAGAGCATGACTCACCCTATAACTAGAGACCCATCTCCTGCCCTCGACCCATCTCCTGCCTTCGTTCGCTGACTCCCAGAGAGCATGACTCACCCTATAACTAGAGACCCATCTCCTGCCTTCGTCCGCTGACTCCCAGAGAGCATGACTCACCCTATAACTAGAGACCCATCTCCTGCCTTCGTCCGCTGACTCCCAGAGAGCATGACTCACCCTATAACTAGTGACCCATCTCCTGCCTTCGTCCCATCTCCTGCCTTCGTTCGCTGACTCCCAGAGAGCATGACTCACCCTATAACTAGAGACCCATCTCCTGCCTTCGACCCATCTCCTGCCTTCGTTCGCTGACTCCCAGAGAGCATGACTCACCCTATAACTAGAGACCCATCTCCTGCCTTCGACCCATCTCCTGCCTTCGTCCGCTGACTCCCAGAGAGCATGACTCACCCTATAACTAGAGACCCATCTCCTGCCTTCGTCCCATCTCCTGCCTTCGTTCGCTGACTCCCAGAGAGCATGACTCACCCTATAACTAGAGAACCATCTCCTGCCTTCGACCATCTCCTGCCTTCGTCCGCTGACTCCCAGAGAGCATGACTCACCCTATAACTAGAGACCCATCTCCTGCCTTCGTTCGCTGACTCCCAGAGAGCATGACTCACCCTATAACTAGAGACCCATCTCCTGCCTTCGTCCGCTGACTCCCAGAGAGCATAACTCACCCTATAACTAGAGACCCATCTCCTGCCTTCGTCCGCTGACTCCCAGAGAGCATGACTCACCCTATAACTAGAGACCCATCTCCTGCCTTCGTCCCATCTCCTGCCTTCGTTCGCTGACTCCCAGAGAGCATGACTCACCCTATAACTAGAGACCCATCTCCTGCCTTCGACCCATCTCCTGCCTTCGTCCGCTGACTCCCAGAGAGCATGACTCACCCTATAACTAGAGACCCATCTCCTGCCTTCGTCCCATCTCCTGCCTTCGTTCGCTGACTCCCAGAGAGCATGACTCACCCTATAACTAGAGACCCATCTCCTGCCTTCGTCCGCTGACTCCCAGAGAGCATGACTCACCCTATAACTAGAGACCCATCTCCTGCCTTCGTCCGCTGACTCCAGAGAGCATGACTCACCATATAACTAGAGACCCATCTCCTGCCTTCGTCCGCTGACTCCCAGAGAGCATGACTCACCCTATAACTAGAGACCCATCTCCTGCCTTCGTTCGCTGACTCCCAGAGAGCATGACTCACCCTATAACTAGAGACCCATCTCCTGCCTTCGTCCGCTGACTCCCAGAGAGCATGACTCACCCTATAACTAGAAGACCCATCTCCTGCCTTCGTCCGCTGACTCCCAGAGAGCATGACTCACCCTATAACTAGAGACCCATCGCCTGCCTTCGTCCGTTGACTGCCAGAGAGCATGACTCACCCTATAACTAGAGACCCATCTCCTGCCTTCGTCCGCTGACTCCCAGAGAGCATGACTCACCCTATAACTAGAGACCCATCTCCTGCCTTCGTCCGCTGACTCCCAGAGAGCATGACTCACCCTATAACTAGAGACCCATCTCCTGCCTTCGTCCGCTGACTCCCAGAGAGCATGACTCACCCTATAACTAGAGACCCATCTCCTGCCTTCGTCCGCTGACTCCCAGAGAGCATGACTCACCCTATAACTAGAGACCCATCTCCTGCCTTCGTCCGCTGACTCCCAGAGAGCATGACTCACCCTATAACTAGAGACCCATCTCCTGCCTTCGTCCCATCTCCTGCCTTCGTTCGCTGACTCCCAGAGAGCATGACTCACCCTATAACTAGAGACCCATCTCCTGCCTTCGACCCATCTCCTGCATTCGTCCGCTGACTCCCAGAGAGCATGACTCACCCTATAACTAGAGACCCATCTCCTGCCTTCGACCCATCTCCTGCCTTCGTCCGCTGACTCCCAGAGAGCATGACTCACCCTATAACTAGAGACCCATCTCCTGCCTTCGTCCGCTGACTCCCAGAGAGCATGACTCACCCTATAACTAGAGACCCATCTCCTGCCTTCGTCCCATCTCCTGCCTTCGTTCGCTGACTCCCAGAGAGCATGACTCACCCTATAACTAGAGACCCATCTCCTGCCTTCGACCCATCTCCTGCCTTCGTCCGCTGACTCCCAGAGAGCATGACTCACCCTATAACTAGAGACCCATCTCCTGCCTTCGACCCATCTCCTGCCTTCGTCCGCTGACTCCCAGAGAGCATGACTCACCCTATAACTAGAGACCCATCTCCTGCCTTCGTCCGCTGACTCCCAGAGAGCATGACTCACCCTATAACTAGAGACCCATCTCCTGCCTTCGTCCGCTGACTCCCAGAGAGCATGACTCACCCTATAACTAGAGACCTATCTCCTGCCTTCGTCCGCTGACTCCCAGAGAGCATGACTCACCCTATAACTTAGAGACCCATCTCCTGCCTTCGTCCGCTGACTCCCAGAGAGCATGACTCACCATATAACTAGAGACCCATCTCCTGCCTTCGTCCGCTGACTCCCAGAGAGCATGACTCACCCTATAACTAGAGACCCATCTCCTGCCTTCGTCCGCTGACTCCCAGAGAGCATGACTCACCATATAACTTAGAGACCCATCTCCTGCCTTCGTCCGCTGACTCCCAGAGAGCATGACTCACCATATAACTAGAGACCCATCTCCTGCCTTCGTCCGCTGACTCCCAGAGAGCATGACTCACCCTATAACTAGAGACCCATCTCCTGCCTTCGTCCGCTGACTCCCAGAGAGCATGACTCACCCTATAACTAGACCCATCTCCTGCCTTCGTCCCCTGACTCTCAGAGAGCATGACTCACCGTCGTACAGAATCTGGTTGATGTCTCTCATGATGGCCTGCGGCGTTTTGCGGTTGTGCGGTAGATGGTGCCAGCAGTCGCACATTAGCCGGTAGATGTCGCGGTGGCAGCCGGTCGGCGGCGGCAGTCGGCCGCCGCGCTGGTACAGCTGTCCCCGATACAAACATATGGGTCAGAACACTGCTCAGTCACAGCCATACGGGTCAGAACACTGCTCAGTCACAGCCATACGGGTCAGAACACTGCTCAGTCACAGCTATACGGGTCAGATCACTGCTCAGTCACAGCCATACGGGTCAGAACACTGCTCAGTCACAGCCATACGGGTCAGAACACTGCTCAGTCACAGCCATACGGGTCAGAACACTGCTCAGTCACAGCTATACGGGTCAGAACACTGCTCAGTCACAGCCATACGGGTCAGAACACTGCTCAGTCACAGCTATACGGGTCAGAACACTGCTCAGTCACAGCCATACGGGTCAGAACACTGCTCAGTCACAGCCATACGGGTCAGAACACTGCTCAGTCGCAGACGTACAGGTCACAATACCGCTCAGTCGTGGACGTACAGGTCACAATACCGCTCAGTCGCGGACGTACAGGTCACAATACCGCTCAGTCGGGACATACAGGTCACATTACCGCTCAGTCGGGGACGTACAGGTCACAATACCGCTCAGTCGGAGACGTACAGGTCACAATACCGCTCAGTCGGGGACGTACAGGTCACAATACCGCTCAGTCGGGACGTACAGGTCACAATACCGCTCAGTCGGAGACGTACAGGTCACAATACCGCTCAGTCGGGGACGTACAGGTCACAATACCGCTCAGTCGGGGACGTACAGGTCACAATACCGCTCAGTCGCGGACGTACAGGTCACAATACCGCTCAGTCGGGGACGTATAGGTCACAATACCGCTCAGTCGGAGACGTACAGGTCACAATACCGCTCAGTCGGAGACGTACAGGTCACAATACCGCTCAGTCGGAGGACAGGTCACAATACCGCTCAAGTCGGGACGTACAGGTCACATGACGTACAGTCGGACAATACAGGTCAATACGCTCAGTCGGGGACAAGGTCACAATACCGCTCAGTCGGGGACGTACAGGTCACAATACCGCTCAGTCGGGGACGTACAGGTCACAATACCGCTCAGTCGGGGACGTACATGTCACCGCTCACCGGTCGGGGACGTGCAGGTCACAATACCGCTCAGTCGCGGACGTACAGGTCACAATACCGCTCAGTCGGGGACGTACAGTACGGGGACGTACAGGTCACAATACCGCTCAGTCGGGGACGTACAGGTCACAATACCGCTCAGTCGGAGACGTACAGGTCCAAAACCGCTCAGTCGGGGACGTACAGGTCACAATACCGCTCAGTTGGGGACGTACAGGTCACAATACCGCTCAGTCACAGACATACGGGTCAGAACACTGCTCAGTCGCGGACGTACAGGTCACAATACCGCTCAGTCGGGGACGTACAGGTCGCAATACCGCTCAGTCGGGGACGTACAGGTCACAATACCGCTCAGTCGGAGACGTACAGGTCACAATACCGCTCAGTCGGGGACGTACAGGTCACAATACCGCTCAGTCGGGGACGTACAGGTCACAATACCGCTCAGTCGGGGACGTACAGGTCACAATACCGCTCATTCGTGGACGTACAGGTCACAATACCGCTCAGTCGGGGACGTACAGGCCACAATACCGCT
>JAXIVJ010002087.1:12500-25000 GCA_036785665.1 Chirona hameri
AGGGCAAACCACCGACACCCAGTGAAGGCTGAAACACACAGACACACAGGTAAATACAGGGCAAACCACCGGCACCCAGTGAAGGCTGCCACACACAGACACACACAGGTAAATACAGGTAAATACAGGGCAAACCACCGGCACCCAGTGAAGGCTACCACACACAGACACACACAGGTAAATACAGGTAAATACAGGGCAAACCACCGGCACCCAGTGAAGGCTGACACACACACAGACACACACAGGTAAATACAGGTAAATACAGGGCAAACCACCGACACCCAGTGAAGGCTGAAACACACAGACACACACAGGTAAATACAGGGCAAACCACCGACACCCAGTGAAGACTGCCACACACAGACACACACAGGTAAATACAGGTAAATACAGGTAAATACAGGGCAACCCACCGGCACCCAGTGAAGGCTGAAACACACAGAAACACACCGGTAAATACAGGGCAAACCACCGACACCCAGTGAAGACTGCCACACACAGACACACACAGGTAAATACAGGTAAATACAGGTAAATACAGGTAAATACAGGGCAAACCACCGACACCCAGTGAAGGCTGAAACACACAGAAACACACCGGTAAATACAGGTAAATACAGGGCAAACCACCGGCACCCAGTGAAGACTGCCACACACAGACACACACAGGTAAATACAGGTAAATACAGGTAAATACAGGGCAACCCACCGGCACCCAGTGAAGGCTGAAACACACAGGAACACACCGGTAAATACAGGGCAAACCACCGACACCCAGTGAAGACTGCCACACACAGACACACACAGGTAAATACAGGTAAATACAGGTAAATACAGGGCAAACCACCGACACCCAGTGAAGGCTGAAACACACAGACACACAGAGGTAAATACAGGGCAAACCACCGACACCCAGTGAAGACTGCCACACACAGACACACACAGGTAAATACAGGTAAATACAGGTAAATACAGGGCAAACCACCGACACCCAGTGAAGGCTGAAACACACAGACACACAGAGGTAAATACAGGGCAAACCACCGACACCCAGTGAAGACTGCCACACACAGACACACACAGGTAAATACAGGTAAATACAGGTAAATACAGGTAAATACAGGGCAACCCACCGGCACCCAGTGAAGGCTGCCACACATTCGGACACAGATTCGGCTTCATCAACACAGGATACTCCACCGGCACCCAGTGGAGGCTAACCACCCCGGTTCCCCTCCATCGCCTCACTCGTTCTGAAGGTAGTCTCCTCCCCCCCCCCCCCCCCTCCCTCGCCACCTCACTCGTTCTGAGGGTGGCGCCCTCCCCCGACGCCTCACTCGTTCTGGGTGTAGAGCCGCAGTCCGGCGTCGGCCAGTCGCACGTGGAACTTGTTCTCTGCTCGTGACGAGACGAGCACGTTGCGGCAGCGCAAGTTACCGTGCGTGACACCCTGTTCGTCCAGGTACCAGAGCGCCTTGGCCAGGTAGGTGCCAGCCTCCACTAGATCCACCTGGACAGATCGGAGCCGCCACAGGTTAGGCGTGAACAGACAAAGCAGGATCCACAGGACTACGCCAAGAATAGCAAGAATCCAACATAGACTTGTAAAGAAATGCCCGATTAGCCGCGCAACATTGGCTTCATCTAGCGGCTGTGGTCGACGCCTTACGTTATTTACGTCTTAGGTGGCTTCATTTATGGAAAGTTGCAGATTGCGAAAAATACATATCAAACATTTCGCCAGTGTTCGCCAGTGCCGCAGCTCATGACGCCATCCTCGTAACGAACCTACCTCCATCAATGTGTGTTCGTTCTCTGCCAGAAAGGCGTCGAGCGGCCCCAGCGGGTACCAGTCCATGACAAGGGAGACCGCCTGGGTGAGACACACACCGCGAAACTGCACCACCGCGTCACAGGTCCACTGCAGCGCCGCGCTCACAGAGTCGATAAAGTCCTGTAATAACAGACATACATACAGACAGACAGACAGACAGACAGACAGACAGACAGACAGACAGACAGACAGACAGACAGACAGACAGACAGACAGACAGACAGACAGACAGACAGACAGACAGACAGACAGACAGACAGACAGACAAGACAGACAAGACAGACAGACAGACAGACAGACAGACAGACAGACAGACAGACAGACAGACAGACAGACAGACAGACAGACAGACAGACAGACAGACAGACAGACAGACAGACAGACAGACAGACAGACAGACAGACAGACAGACAGACAGACAGACAGACAGACAGACAGACAGACAGACAGACAGACAGACAGACAGACAGACAGACAGACAGACAGACAGACAGACAGACAGACAGACAGACAGACAGACAGACAGACAGACAGACAGACAGACAGACAGACAGACAGACAGACAGACAGACAGACAGACAGACAGACAGACAGACAGACAGACAGACAGACAGACAGACAGACAGACAGACAGACAGACAGACAGACAGACAGACAGACAGACAGACAGACAGACAGACAGACAGACAGACAGACAGACAGACAGACAGACAGACAGACAGACAGACAGACAGACAGACAGACAGACAGACAGACAGACAGACAGACAGACAGACAGACATACAGACATACAGACATACAGACATACAGACATACAGACATACAGACATACAGACATACAGACATACAGACATACAGACATACAGACATACAGACATACAGACATACAGACATACAGACATACAGACATACAGACATACAGACATACAGACATACAGACATACAGACATACAGACATACAGACATACAGACATACAGACATACAGACATACAGACATACAGACATACAGACATACAGACATACAGACATACAGACATACAGACATACAGACATACAGACATACAGACATACAGACATACAGACATACAGACATACAGACATACAGACATACAGACATACAGACATACAGACATACAGACATGCAGACATGCAGACATGCAGACATGCAGACATGCAGACATACAGACATACAGACATACAGACATACAGACATACAGACATACAGACATACAGACATACAGACATACAGACATACAGACATACAGACATACAGACATACAGACATACAGACATACAGACATACAGACATACAGACATACAGACATACAGACATACAGACATACAGACATACAGACATACAGACATACAGACATACAGACATACAGACATACAGACATACAGACATACAGACATACAGACATACAGACATACAGACATACAGACATACAGACATACAGACATACAGACATACAGACATACAGACATACAGACATACAGACATACAGACATACAGACATACAGACATACAGACATACAGACATACAGACATACAGACATACAGACATACAGACATACAGACATACAGTCATACAGACATACAGACATACAGTCATACAGACATACAGACATACAGACATACAGACATACAGACATACAGACATACAGACATACAGACATACAGACATACAGACATACAGACATACAGACATACAGACATACAGACATACAGACATACAGACATACAGACATACAGACATACAGACATACAGACATACAGACATACAGACATACAGACATACAGACATACAGACATACAGACATACAGACATACAGACATACAGACATACAGACATACAGACATACAGACATACAGACATACAGACATACAGACATACAGACATACAGACATACAGACATACAGACATACAGACATACAGACATACAGACATACATACAGACATACAGACATACAGACATACAGACATACAGACATACAGACATACAGACATACAGACATACAGACATACAGACATACAGACATACAGACATACAGACATACAGACATACAGACATACAGACATACAGACATACAGACATACAGACATACAGACATACAGACATACAGACATACAGACATACAGACATACAGACATACATACATACAGACATACATACATACAGACATACAGACATACAGACATACAGACATACAGACATACAGACATACAGACATACAGACATACAGACATACAGACATACAGACATACAGACATACAGACATACAGACATACAGACATACAGACATACAGACATACAGACATACAGACATACAGACATACAGACATACAGACATACAGACATACAGACATACAGACATACAGACATACAGACATACAGACATACAGACATACAGACATACAGACATACAGACATACAGACATACAGACATACAGACATACAGACATACAGACATACAGACATACAGACATACAGACATACAGACATACAGACATACAGACATACAGACATACAGACATACAGACATACAGACATACAGACATACAGACATACAGACATACAGACATACAGACATACAGACATACAGACATACAGACATACAGACATACAGACATACAGACATACAGACATACAGACATACAGACATACAGACATACAGACATACAGACATACAGACATACAGACATACAGACATACAGACATACAGACATACAGACATACAGACATACAGACATACAGACATACAGACATACAGACATACAGACATACAGACATACAGACATACAGACATACAGACAGACAGACAGACAGACAGACAGACAGACAGACAGACAGACAGACAGACAGACAGACAGACAGACAGACAGACAGACAGACAGACAGACAGACAGACAGACAGACAGACAGACAGACAGACAGACAGACAGACAGACAGACAGACAGACAGACAGACATAGACATACAGACAGACATACAGACAAACATACAGAGACATACAGACAGACATACAGACAGACATACATACAGACATACAGACAGACATACAGACAGAAATACAGACAGACATACAGACAGACATACAGACAGACAGACAGACAGACATACATACAGACATACAGACATACAGACATACATTCAGACATACATACAGACATACAGACAGACATACAGACATACATACAGACATACATACCCGACATACATACAGACATACAGACCGACATACAGACCGACATACAGACAGACATACAGACAGACATACAGACATACAGACAGACATACAGACAGACATACAGACATACATATGTAGCGAGATACATTTTAAATTTTCCAAAAGAAACAGAGGGAAAAAGAAGAAAGTATAAACAGCAGAATAGAAACATTCCAAAAAACAAAAGCTATGTATATTTTAAAAACTGAACATGGAAGAAACGGCGGCCGTGTGGACGTCAAAAACTTTAACAGTGGAGACGCCGGCTGAAGCCGCTCCCCCTCCCTCCCCCTACGCAGGCAACAAATACCCTCGTTCCGGCCTGTGTACCGCCAGGGTGTCGCTATTACGGCACCTGGCCCATGAAACGACGTCAAAACAGCAGCTGCACGGCGCCATTAAGCGTGAGCGCCGGCCAGCGGCCCGGGTCACGTACGGCGCTCGGCAGAAGCCTCTGCGCAGGACCCTGACCCAGATCACGGCAGCAAGCTCCGCCTCTGGGCCGCTGTAGACAGCAGTTCCGGCCGCCGCAGGCATCCACAGGCCGTTGCAGCCGGGTGAAAAAGGACCAATGACAGGACAGCAAAAAGGGAATCGAAATTAAAACCGAGTGGAGAAAAATCACGGCAGCAAGGCGCCAATCTGGCAACTGACCTGATTTTTCAAGCAAAAAATTTATAAAAGGGCCTGCAAGAGGGGTGAAGGGGGGCAGATCGAACAGCAGAGCAGCAAAGACGGGACCGATCTTCAAATTGCAGATAGTGCGCCCAGGCCTCCAAGCAGTCCAAGTAAGTTTCAGAGGAACAGAGTTCGGCAGTGAGCAGGGACGGAAGCAGGCTGGGGCCGCGGCTCCTCGCCGCGAGCCTCAGTCTCAGAGGAGACAAGATGGGGCAGTGAGTAGGGACGGAAGCAGGCTGGGGCCGCGGCTCCTCGCCGCGAGCCTTAGTCTCAGAGAAGCCGCGTCAAGGACCATCACAAGTCAGCCTTCAAGATTTGCTGTTGTTTAGTTCTATAAATTTCATACTGGAGAAAGTAGCCGCATTTCACATCAAGTAAGGTCGGAAAGTCTGTACAATCCTTATACCCTCCTTATAATCCATGGTCAGTTAATTTGTTGTGCATCTGAACACCATACAAATTTAATTTGCACAGTGTTTCGGCCGTTTTTTTTCTTCTTCTTCGTCGTTTTGTTCTTCTCTCATTGAACTCCCCTGCTATTTGGGCATTTGTTTGGTCATGTAGTCACGATATTCTTAATTATGCCTACGCGAGTATGTGTATGGTTGAAAAATTATCATATATTGATTGCCTGACTAGTTATAACTTCTAACGTAAATCAAAACTCTGATATGGTTTGGACGTTTATGTTTGCGTCTTTTATAACTCTCGTGCTTTAAATGCAACCGATTATGGAGCTTGTGCCAATGCTGGTGGTGGTCGCCGATGGGATTTATTTGACTGGTTGACTGTTCGAACTGATGTGACTGATGTGACTGGCTGAATTTTGTTGACTCTATTCGAACTGCTGCCTATAAGACGAATGATATTGTATTCACGAGACAATTAACTTGAACTATCGGTGCACAATTTTCTGTAAATATAGCCTTGTGTGAATTACCTAGTACTCTAATTCGGAATGTGACTGAAAGATGGATTGAGGAAGGAATATCAATGAGATGGAGCGCTAGCTTGAGGGGAAGTCACGTAATATAATTAGTAATGTTAACGTAAAAATAGATATGTAGGGACAAGCGATGCTGTGACTTCAATGCTTCCAAGGCAGGGTAATGTAATTTTTGCGGCTAGATGTGATGAAATACTCAATTCAAGGTTCCGAGGTTTAATGTTTATTTTGGTGAACAATGTTTACTGATATATTGAAGGCCAACTGTTTCTGGTAAAACCCGAGTGATGTGATAATTATGTGAAATACCCGTACTGAAAATTTGCAGGAATGGCTAACCCGATTGCCAGCAGACAGGGTGACCGATATTTTTCTTAACCTTGCCATTCAATTATCCGGTTCGGTTGATTATTTGGTCTGATTGGTGACATTTTCAAATCCGGTCAAATTAACTTCACTGTGGTTAATTTGCAATTTAATCTGTAAGCCTTTTTACGCAATCTTTGATGTCAGGATCGGTTGATGACAGGGTCATCATTTCAACGTTTCGGCATATACAAACAGATCATTTAGGGATTGTGTCGTGAGGATTTTGATAAACAGGTCTTATTGACGAATTGTCGAGTATGTGCTAATATTGTTTCCACACAGCCCTAAGCCGCCGATAATTGCAAGACTTTTAATGTAATTTTGTTAAGCAACGTTATTTTCATTAAGTTCAAAGCTAACTGAGTAAAGTAAATATTTCCCAAGGAAAAGGAAAGTGAGGAAGGCTGTGTTGGAATGTTTACGATTCTCGCAGTTAACTGTCTCCTTAACAAGCGCGAAATTATGGGATGGTTGTTTGCTCTATGGAAAGATATGGCGGTATGATACAAATCACGGTAATGTACAATTTCGTCCCTGTTCATCTCGCTGTTAAAATTTAACGCCAGAATAAAATCGCTGTCATGAAAAATTCGCACAAGTGTCCACACGGCCAGCGTCACCGATCACCGCCACCGGCCGTTGGGACACTGACCCCCACGCGCCCGATCCCAAAACACATGACGTCATGAACCCCCTCCCCTGGACGAGAGGGTCCGGCCAGACGGACAGACGCTAGCCTAACGAGGGGAAAACCCGTGGATTTCGCTCAGGTGGGACAGTTGTTGTACATATAGAAAAGTACTGAGCACCAAGTACCAGGTGTCCGTACCGAGTACCGAGTGCCGAGTACCCAGTACCGAGTACCGAGTATCGAGTATCGAGTACCGAGTACCGAGTACCGTGTACCAAGTACCGAGTACCGAGTACCGAGTATCGAGTACCGAATACCGAGTACCGAGTACCGAGTACCGAGTACCGAGTACCGAGTACCGTGTACCGAGTACCGAGTACCGTGTACCGAGTACCGAGTACCGAGTAACGTGTACCGATTACCGAGTACCTAGTACCGTGTACCGAGTACCAAGTACCGAGTACCAAGTACCGAGTACCGAGTACCGAGTACCGAGTACCGAGTACCGAGTACCGAGTACCGAGTACCGAGTGCCGAGTACCGAGTACCGCGTACCAAGTACCGAGTACCGATAACCGAGTAACCGAGTACCGAATACCGAGTAGTGAGTACCGATTACTGAGTACCCATTCCTGAGTAACGAGTACCGAGTACCGAGTGTCGAGTACCGAGTGCCGAGTACCGAGTACCGAGTACCAGGTGCCGAGTGCCGAGTACCAAGTGCCGAGTACTGAGTACTGAGTACTGAGTACTGAGTATCGAGTACCGAGTACTGAGTACCGATTACCAATTACAGAAACACGACCCGTGGTACACTATAGTCACAAAATACACTACACAATGCACACTACACAATACACTACACAATATACACTACACAATATACACTACACAGCATAAACTACACACACTCCACAAATACACTACAAATGGTATCACGCCGGCGACGCTTCTTCACGCTAACAGTTATAAGATAAATACATACATACATACATACATACATACATACATACATACATACATACATACATACATACATACATACATACATACATACATACATACATACATACATACATACATACATACATACATACATACATACATACATACATACATACATACATACATACATACATACATACATAAAAACAAACATACAGGCAAACAGGCATACAGGCATTCAGGCATTCAGGCATACAGGCATACAAGCACACAGGCACGCAGGCACACAGGCACACAGGCACACAGGCACACAGGCACACAGGCACACAGGCACACAGGCACACAGGCACACAGGCACACAGGCACACAGGCATACAGGCATACAGGCACACAGGCATACAGGCATACAGGCATACAGGCATACAGGCATACAGGCATACAGGCATACAGGCATACAGGCATACAGGCATACAGGCATACAGTCATACAGGCATACAGGCATACAGGCATACAGGCATACAGGCATACAGGCATACAGGCATACAGGCATACAGGCATACAGGCATACAGGCATACAGGCATACAGGCATACAGGCATACAGGCATACAGGCATACAGGCATACAGGCATACAGGCATACAGGCATACAGGCATACAGGCATACAGGCATACAGGCATACAGGCATACAGGCATACAGGCATACAGGCGTACAGGCATACAGGCATACAGGCATACAGGCATACAGGCATACAGGCATACAGACATACATACACATACTTGGAATCATGCATGCATACTGTACGTACACTACATACAAACGTGCAGACGCACGCCCAGAGACAACCGTGCGCGTGGAGCCGGGGCAAATAGGATACAACGCACGAGGGAGGTATGACGATAACAGCATGGTGTAAACTGACAGTGGGAAATAATAGACAGGATTGTAAGGAGGCCTAGACAATACGTAGCCGCGCCCCTGTGCGTAATATGCCTGCCGACACGGTCTGCTGCACAACGGGTGATGGGGGAAAGGGGATGGAGTTGAATGGGAATTCAACTAAGAGGAGACCCTTTTAACAAAAGATGGCAAAGGTCTCAGATGTATAGACCGGTTTCGGTGGGAATATTTAGTTCGGAAGGAGAAAGTTGTGTTTCCAGGAGAATGGGAGTTAGATGATGATGAGATTGTTTGTTTTTTGGGTCCATTCCGCGATGCCAAGAAGTGAGCTGGATCGCGCGCCATAAGTCGCGAAATACTGGCGGGCACTCGAAAGAGTCCGGTAACGCCAGGTTCTGGGAAACCAGGAGGGCCAGAATGGCCATCCGCCTCAGGTAAATGCCGTAGGAGGAGTCAGGGTGCTGAGGTGGTGACGTGTGCGGTCCGGAATGGCCATCCGCCTCAGATAAATGCCGTAGGAGGAGTCAGGGTGCTGGGGTGGCGACGTGTGAGGGCCAGCAGGGCCATCCGCCTCAGGTAAATGCCGTAGGAGGAGTCAGGGTGCTGAGGTGGTGACGTGTACGGGCCGGAATGGCCATCCGCCCCAGATAAATGCCGTAGGAGAAGTCAGGGTGCTGGGGTGGCGACGTGTGAGGGCCAGAATGGCCATCCGCCTCAGGTAAATGCCGTAGGAGGAGTCAGGGTGCTGAGGTGGTGACGTGTGCGGGCCGGAATGGCCATCCGCCCCAGATAAATGCCGTAGGAGGAGTCAGGGTGCTGGGGTGGCGACGTATGAGGGCCAGAATGGCCATCCGCCTCAGGTAAATGCCGTAGGAGGAGTCAGGGTGTTGAGGTGGTGACGTGTGCGGGCCGGAATGGCCATCCGCCCCAGATAAATGCCGTAGGAGGAGTCAGGGTGCTGGGGTGGCGACGTGTGCGGGCCAGAATCGCCATCCGCCCCAGATAAATGCCGTAGGAGGAGTCAGGGTGCTGGGGTGGCGACGTGTGAGGGCCAGAATGGCCATCCGCCTCAGGTAAATGCCGTAGGAGGAGTCAGGGTGCTGAGGTGGTGACGTGTGCGGGCCGGAATGGCCATCCGCCCCAGATAAATGCCGTAGGAGGAGTCAGGGTGCTGGGGTGGCGACGTGTGCGGGCCGGAATGGCCATCCGCCCCAGATAAATGCCGTAGGAGGAGTCAGGGTGCTGGGGTGGCGACGTGTGGGCCAGAATGGCCATCCACCTCAGATAAATGCCGTAGGGGTCAGGGTGCTGAGGTGGCGTGGATTGGCGATTGGGGCACCACGGAAACCGCAGTAAGTCGTGGATCCCAGCAGTAGTGTGCGGCAGGAATGGACCCAGACAGAAAAGCATGTGTGAGGTTATTCATATTTTCATTTGGTGGATTTAATAGTTAGAGTGGAAAGTTATCCATAGTGAAGAGCTGAGTACATCGGAGACGAAATTCGCTCAGTGAACCAGCTGTTACCCTGGTGCGTTCCCTGTGTAACACTACGCACCACTGGTGGGGATAGGAAAAGAGGGAGGGGGTCAGGAAGACGAACCGACAGTTTACTGCAAAGTATGAAAGATATTGATGATTGAGTGAATGTCTGGGGAGAGTCTGAGTGAAAGGATGTATGAATGTGTTAGTTCCAGTGGGAGTTCGTCCTCAGCGTAGCGTTGCACTGGGTATGCAGAATAGACATGGAACCGATCACAGAACTCACGGTGTGATAATCTGAGAGACAAGCCGTTGGTGAAATTATGTAAGGAGGAGCCAGAGGGCCATTGGTGCCGGCTCACGGACAAGGAAACCCGGACCTTATTCCACCGGACCAATTCCCGATTAACTCGCTAAATTTCACCACCCCCACCCTAACCGTGCAGCGACCTATGTGCTCGCCGATGATTGACCTGCCTCCAAAATAAAAATGTATGTACAGGTTGAGCTCGATTCTGCATTTTAACCACAAAATTTAGTATTATCTCGAAAACACGGGGATATAACATTCTGAAAATGCCATATTTCGACTCCTGATCTCAAGAAAACCCCGTGAGCAAAATTTTAATAATGTTGCAAATTGTTGACAATTGTTGCAAGCAGTTCTAATTGTTGCAGATTAAGCCAGAGAGCCTCAAAATTTATGTAATTCCATTCAGCGGCCCAAAATTAACCAGAAAAAGAGTTTTAAAAAAAATGAAAAAAAATGTTGCAATGTTACACAAAATGGCAGAACCATGCAGAAGCGAAAACCCGTTACACATACAGACCGATATACAGACAGACATACAGACAGACATACAGACAGACATACAGACAGACATACATACATACATACAGACAGACATACATACATACATACATACAGACAGACATACAGACAGACATACAGACAGACATACAGACAGACAGACATACAGACAGACATACAGACAGACATACAGACAGACATACAGACAGACATACAGACAGACATACAGACAGACATACATACAGACATACAGACAGACATACAGACAGACATACAGACAAACATACAGACAAACATACAGACAAACATACAGACAGACATACAGACAGACATACAGACAGACATACAGACAGACATACAGACAGACATACAGACAGACATACAGACAGACATACAGAAAGACATACAGACAGACATACAGACAGACATACAGACAGACATACAGACAGACATACAGACAGACATACAGACAGACATACAGACAGACATACAGACAGACATACAGACAGACATACAGACAGACATACAGACAGACATACAGACAGACATACAGACAGACATACAGACAGACATACAGACAGACATACAGACAGACATACAGACAGACATACAGACAGACATACAGACAGACATACAGACAGACATACAGACAGACATACAGACAGACATACAGA